>PVJH01011616.1:0-68069 GCA_004026705.1 Nesogale talazaci | reverse complement strand
GGGGGGGGGGTTGCGGAAGGAGGGGCATCACTGCCCTCTGGTGGTGTGGGAACTACTCAGCCTTGCTCCCAGAAAGCTGCTGCTGGATTTGAACCGCCAAGCCAATGGGCCAAATTCCCGCACTCAACCACTACGCCACTGGGACTCGGCCCTGTTGTTTTTTATTATATCACAGAAGTACACCTGCTCATTTGAGGTAATAAAGGCTGTCTGTCTGAGAAAATTGTGTTGGGAAATCATACCCCACCCATCCTGCAATTCTGATACTGCCCCTTCAAACTCATTTTTGTTCTCACAAACTCAAAAGAATATTGAAAAAGAACACAATTTGAGTTTCTGGAGACTACTCAAATTGCTGCTTTGATCTGTGAACCAAAGATTAGAATGCGTGAGATGAAAACACAGCTTTCTGAAATGTGTGTATAGACTGGGATAGATGCAGACAAACAGTAACATTTTAAAAGTTTGTAGCAATACTTTTTGGCTTACCTTCAGATTACAATATAAAGGGGTATATACAAAGAGGTAGCAGTTGTTAATGAAAGCAAATGTTTCTACTTAGCCAGGCTAAGTGTCGCACACTGGTTTCCGGTGGCGAGGAACAATTCCTGGGTCGTCAAGGGCCTCACGTTTAAATATTTGACATTCAGATTCCCACATAATACTTACTGGGCCTAAGGAGAAATTTTACGGGACAAGAAGACTCCAAGGGTAGAGGGAGAAATTGTAGCAGTTCTCTGGATCATGGGATTTTCTTTTCCTTGAGGAAAATGTTTTGGTCTGTTATCGTAGTTGCTGCCTGTTAAAACTAGTAAAATACTTGTTAAGGATAGTGCTTTTCATGACATGATGTGTTACATACTAAACCAAACAGCACTTAGAATCAGCTCAGTTTTAGCTACTCCCCTGTCTAAAGCCAAGTCCACATGCTCAGGCTTAGGGGTCTTGATTTGAATTTCCTGTGACCCTCACCTGTCTGCCTCCTCTCAATGTTTGTTTTTCTACTAACTGGCTGGTTCAATAGAAATAAAGTGACCAGATTTTAAACTTTAAGCAGGACACCATTGATTCGGGGGGGGGGGGGGAGGGGTCCTGATTAAACATTTGGTCTATATGGAGCAACAAACATTTTCATAGAGTGCAAAAATAGTATTGTATATTTTAATTTTCAAATGCCACGGGATGTGAAATTGTTAAAAAGCGGGATGTCTGGTCACCTTAAATAGAAACCATGACCGTAACCAGGTCCCACACCAATACGCAGATTGTATTTAGTTAGTTATTTTCTTAACAGAAGAAGGATCAACAGAGACGTGGGCAGTTGGAAGGAAGTATAAAGGTCTAATAAAACTTGCTCCAGCAATCTATACTTAAACAGCTGAGCTCTAAGCAAGGACATTAAAAAAATATATTACCATAAAGTAAAATGCTTAAATTACCATAATCAGCAGCAGGGATTCAGGTACTCCTCAGTATCCCATGGGAAAGGTTATATAAGGTTTGACTAAATGCCCTTCGGCTAATTTCTTTCAATCTCTTTGGGGAATCCTCTGCTGGCTACAAAGGGAGAAGGGAAAAAAAAAAAAACGCGTGTGCCTGGTCAGTTCCTCTGACATTGCAGTCCTCTCTCTCATGAAGGATACTCCACCCCCACCCTCCACAGGTGCTACCTCAAGCTTCACCTTTCGCCTTCCACATAGCCTTCACCCATGTCCCTTCACCTTGACTGTTGTTGCCCTGTAGTTCCTGTCCCAACTCCTGGCATAATGAAGGAAAAGTAGTCTTTGTATTCCTTTAAAATAGCCTGAAAAACTTCTCATAAAGATACGTGGAATTGACTGTTGCTGAAGTAATAAAATTTCTAAGCCAAGGGTGCTACAACCTGACTCCAACCAACTGTCCTGTATATTTCTGAAATTCTCACTAGGATTTCAGGGAATTGAAACTCCTCTATTAATCTCTTAGACCCAGAACTCTCCCAATGATAGCTGTATTCATCCTTCTCTAAAAGCATTCTTTCAGCAAGTTTCTGCATTCTTTATGGTGCAGTGTAGACATTATATATGGGTACAAATACATGATTGATGGCATTGGGAAAGTACACATAAATTCAGACATGAAAGTTCATTTCCTTTACTGGACTCTTAAAAAGGAGCCCTGGTGATTGGGTATAATAGAAACTCCCTATCTATGTATAGAATACCAAGTTAACAGGCAGTTAAGTTACTAGCCAACTTTCTAAGACTATATACAGTAAGATTGTGCTTTGGTTAACATTTGCTTTTTATTTTTATTCTCCTTGATACCCTGTCAATAGCCTATCAAGAGCCAATTATGTTGACTTTTGCTTCACATGCAGTCATTGGATATGTACTAGGCTAACTGCAATGATGAAGATACGATTTTGGCCCTTAGACATTTAATTCTGGAGTCCCACAAGTAAAACCAGGGGTTAGTGAATAGTGTTTTGACTGCATGTTTTTCTGCCACAAGAGTAATATTTGCATTGTCACATTTGACTCATTGTTAAAGGATATTCGCTTCCACTGGCAAGATGAGAACATGATGCTCAGTCACGATCTCAATATTGTGGGCGACGTGTGCCAATCCCTTGGTGCCCTCCTCTCCACCCGCCGTGGCAAACAGCTCCACTTTCAGGTCTGCCTGCAAGCCAGCTGCCACCTGTAAGCAAAGCTTGTTAAGAAGTCGTAATCTTCTTTGGTTTGATGGGGCGGATGAGGGTAAGACGTGGTGTGACAAAAGTTCAAACTTGTTCTGCTTCTCAAAGTCTAGATTACCCTACAACCCGCGTGAGTGCTGGTGCACAAGCATCCTCCCATAGGGAAAACCGTGATCTCCAGTGACAACAGGTGCTCTGGGGACGGCACAGAGTAGAACCGCCTGCAGGGCTTCCTAGGTCGGCGTCTATACAGTGGCAGGCTGCCCCATTTCTCTCACAGAGTGGCTTGTTCTTCTGAACCATCACCCATTTTTTCACCTGTCAAGTGCTTTGATATGCTGAGAACTTTTCCTTATGCAAATCTCAACCCCCCACCCCCCACCACCTTAACGTGTGTAATAGGACCAACAGAACACAAGGCATAATAGAGCATAGGGCAGTGGTTCTCAACCTTCCTAATGCTGCGACCCTTTCATACAGATCCTCATGCTGTGATCCTCATCCATCTTCCTTCCTACGTCATACCTGTCATTTTGATACTGTAATGAATTGGGTGGTCCCTGTGAAAGGGCTGTTAGACCTCCCAAAGGGGTCATGGCCCACAGGTTGAGAACCACTGCCATAGAGAAACAAAAGACTTCCCAATGTTTTAGTCTGGGTAGACTAGAGAAACAAATTCATAGACACACATGTGTACAAGAAAGAGGTTTATATACAAGAGCAGTTGGATAGTGAGAAAACATCCCAGCCCAGATCAAGTCCATCAGTCTGATATTAGCCCATGTGTCTGATACCAATCTATAAAATCCTCTTCAGACTCATGAAACACATGCAACGATGCCGAATGTAGTAAGATTACAAACCAGTGGGTGAGAAGTCTTAGAGATCCAGTGGCCTTGTAAGCATCTCAGCACTGTCGGGGGTCTCCACATGGCTTCTTCAGGTCCCGCATTGTGGCTGCAGCAGGGTAAGTCCAGGTAACTTCTCAGGGATGTCTCACAGGGAGTCAGCAGTGTGTCTCCATGGAGGAAAAAATGGGTGTCCCAGCATTCTCAGGAGAAAGCCGTGCCACACAGAGGCCTCATTGGCTGTCATCCAATCGACAGACTAGATGCCACCCTGCACTCTTAACACTCTCAAGTTCCAAACTGGCACTGGATTATGTAACTACCACACCCAAGTTCTCAGAAAAAAGGTGGAAGGAACATAAGTGACCTGCCGTGTGCATCGGACATATCCTAGGAGCAAGCCACCTCTGACGATTCAAGACTCCACCCCTGTCGTGATCTTGTAGTTCAGTTTCCTATGAACTTTTGGAAACCCCCTCGTGCAGGCAGATGTCAAGCATGAGCACTAGCCCTCTAGAACAGCGGCAAAACTGTTGGGCTCTCTTGCCGATCCTGGGCTGTGTTCTTTCTCCTCGGCTTCACAACATTAAAAATACAACGATTTCCATGGAGTTTGATATTGTGCTGAGCTTGGTCCCTTACCTGCAGTAAAAACGTGGTACTCTTTCCTGATAGGAGTCCCTAAGCATGCATCTTGTAAGATACATTTCTTGAGCCGTGTAAACACGCAGTGTTTTGAAAAGCATATCTGGGGCAATAGCAATGTAATTACAAAGTGCTAAGTCAATCTAGCTCGTTAATACGTCCCATCTGCCAAAGGTAAATGCATCCCTATGGAACTCATCCACGAAACAGGTCTTTGTTCACTTGAGTCCATTGGAACATTTGAGAATGGTGAGGCACAGAATTCTCACTTAATGGTGCGATTGACAACACTGTCAAAATAGATTGAGAAAAGTTCTAGCCATTTGAAAAGATCTATTTGATTACAAGAGAAAGGTGAAGGCTGGGTCCAACGTCACAATAATCATGATAGAAAATGCTCTGTATTGAAATAAGCATTCAAAATATTTTCTCCAGCTTCCTTGCTTTGGATTTTGATCTGTTCTAATATATGCCAGCAACTGGCACTGCACTGAGCTTAGGAAAACAAGTGGGACACAGTCTTTGCCCTCATGGAATTCGATGGCGAGTGGGGAAAAAAAAGGGGGGCATGGAAACAAGTGCTTCTCTCCTCAGAAACCAAACTCACTGCCGTCAAGTCAGTGCCGAAGCATCGTGACCCCTGCAGGTTGCTCAGACTGTTTACAGGAGTAGACAGCCAGGTCTTTCTCTCACAAAGTGGCTGGTGGCTTTGAATTTCTGATCGCATGGGTCACGTTCCATTGCACCACCACCACACCACCTGGCCTCATCACAAGTGCTCTGAAAGAGGATCTCCACTGCTGGGGGAGCACTCGCGAGCAGTACTGACCTAGCTGGGTCTGTGGGGGGGAGAGGGGGGGGAGGGGAGGCAGAAATGCAGAAGGGGGCAACTGAGGGGATGCTTCCTACACTTCATTCCTGATGGGCATTGCGACAGTTTACAAGACACCCCCAAGCTTTTGTTACTGTTTTGTAAGCCTCCCTTGGAGAAATGAAGCTTCTTTAATATTCATCCCCTGGAGAATGGACTGAATTTCTCTTCTCACGGCCATTGAGTTGATTCAGACTCTTGGCTACCCTACAGCTCAGGGTTCAACTGCCCACTGAGAGTCTGCCAGACGGTAGATAGGAATAGACAGTCTCATCTTCCTCTGTGGATCCACTGGGGGTTTCAAACCACTGACATTGAGGTTAGTAGCCCCCATCGTAGCCCACTACTCCACCAGGGTGGGCTGGACTTAGTGACTCATTTCACACACAAAAAATGCAGAAGCGGCGATGGACGTTTGTAGCCACAAATGTTAACTGTGGCTTTCTGTTCCTGCTCTCTTGGGTCCCTTCCTTAGGGTCGGTGACGAAGGGCTTGATGCTCACGCAGCGCTATGAAGATGTCCACAAATAGGGAGGGACTGAGTGAGGCCCACTTCATAGTCAACCAATAATTGAGAGAGACCTTCTGCCAATGCTACAGGAGCAAGTCAGTCAGTTTACCAACAGCAGTCCAGACTGACATGAGCACTTGGACCAGAAGCATCAAACTAAGCCTCTGCCAAACGCAGGCCCCACAGAAACAGGGAGGCAGTTGATGCTGCTGTTGTGTGCTGTCAGGAGGGCAGTGTTACCCTGTGTGCAACAGAAGGAATCACCCCCCAGTCCTGGGCCATCCTCACAGTCGCTCACATGTTTGAGCCTATGGTTGCAACCGCTCTGCCAGTCCATCTGACTGAGAGCCTGTCTTTCACTCCTTGCTACCCCTCCGCTTTATGACATTTTTCCTTCTCCAGGGACTGGTCTCTCCTGACAGCATGTCCCAAGCATGTAGAATGAAGACTTGCATCCTCGCTTCAAGGCCTGGACTTCGTCCAAGACACATTTGGCTGGGTGCTTTCAATAATCCTCATCAGCACCGGGATTCAAAGGCATCCATTTTTCTTCCCTTTACCTTATTCACTTTCCAATTTTCACATATTTTTGAGGTGACGGAAAAGAAGCCGGCTTGCGGTCAGGCACATCTTATTGCTCAAAGCGACATCCTTGCTTTCCGACATTTCCGGGAGGTCGTGTGCAGCAGTTCCCTAATGTACTGCATCCTTAGATCTCTTGAATTCTGCTTCCATCAGCATTGATCCAAGCAGGATGAAGTCCTTGAGGACAATTTTGATCTTGTCTCTGTTTATCCTGGTGCCCACTGGTCCGGCTGTCAGAATTGGGGCTTTCTCTATATTGAGTCACGGTACATACTGAAGGCTGCAGTCCCTAATCTCCATCACCAAGGCCTTCGAGTCCTCCTTCCTTCCAGCAAGCAAACTTGTGTCCTCTGCAAATCACAAGTTGTTAACAAGCCTTCTTCCAGTGCCGATATTGTATTCTTCTTCATAGAGTCCAGTTTCCCTGATGATTTGTTCAGTGAGACAACCGAGTTATGTGTTGTTAAAAGCTTCAAAAATGAATTTTACAAAAGATATTTTATGCAAAGAAAGCACCCCAAAAAAGTGTCTGACTTTGGAGAACTTTGTCACTAAGCAAAAGATGACTAATGTGGATTTGGGGACCTGGAAGACTGCTGCTCTTAAAACAAAGTTGGAAGTGGGCAGTGGATGGGATGCTAGTAAAAATGGAGGGAAATGTTAAGTGAAAACATTAGGGCCCTTAAGGAAACCTCAGAAGCCTGGCTACTTTTGAGAAAGGCTCTTTTGAGACACACGTGGGAGAGAAAATTCCTTTCGGAACAGAAAGAAGAACCTTATTTATATGAGGCGGCTTCAGCGAGTTTGTGGAAAATTGGAGTTGAAATATCATGGAATTGTCCCACAAACTTTCTGAAATCCCTTGGTATAGTGGCAGACATCTAACAAGACTGTTGGAGGCGGTGATGTGTCAAGTAGAAACGATGCCTAATGAACTGGGTGCTCTGGTTAATACAGATTTCCAGGCAGAGTGTTGAAGATGTAGCCTGGTTTCTTCTTACAGTTTATCTTAAGACTGGAGGAGAGAGACTTAAGCCAAATACGGAACGATTTAAGATGTTGCTTCTGAGCACTGTTCAGACAACAAAGCTTCTAGGAAGTTTACGGTTGATGCCCTTCATCTGCCTCAGCAGAAGCCCAAAGTAGATTTGTTGGTGTGGCTTTTGCCCGGTGGAGCAAACCAAAATAGAACTGACAGGAAATCCACAAAAGTATTTTTAGAGAATTGTATGAGCTTGTATCGAAGAGGACCCCAATAATACAAAATGAAAAGAATCGTTTGGAATCCAGCGTTCTGCAAGTAGGAAGCAGACAACAAAACCTATGCAGCTGGGGCTGAGCCCCAGTGGCGAAGTGGTTGTGCGTGGGACTGCGGGCCACTGGGTTGGCGGTTCAAATCCAGCAGCTGCTCTCCAGGAGCAAGGCTGGGCCTCCTACTCCCACCACCAGAGGGCAGTGATGCTCCCTCCAAAACAAAAACAACAAGAAGCTTATGCAGCTGAAGAAAGGGTGGTCTCTTAAGGAAAATGAAGAATGACTCAAATGGCAGAACAAAGAGGCAGGAGAGACAAGCCAGGAGCCATGGAGAATCACCTGGCCGAGTGGGTCAGGTGCCATTACAGGACGTCAATGGGATCTGGAGCAACTGTTTGGGGCACACGTGGTGCTGGCTCACGAAAAGCAGAAAGGACCTAAGTGCCACCATCTTGGAAGTAGCACTGAAGGCCAACATTTGTATATTATAAGGGTGCTATTTCTTGACTGTCCAAAGTGAATTGCGATCAGTCAGCATCCTTGTAGATAAAGTAAATGTCATGTAAGATACAAATTCACTTGATCTTAAATTTAATCTGAGGCTGTGACTCCCCGCCACATCCCTGCTCTGCCCCTCGGTTAACCATCCCCCCCCACCCCGACAGGATTGTAAAGGGACACAGCTGGTAAAGGGGACAACTCATTTAAAGGTGCGGTGACACATTCGGCTGCCTAACCAGAAGGTGAGCAGTTCACACAAAGCAGCTGCTCAGTCAGAGCCAGAAGAACCTCTCGAAAATAACTACAGTGTCAGGAGCTCAAGGGGGGGGGGGGGGGGGCCTTTCTGCGCTGTCCTGTTGGGTGGCAGTGAGCTGGACTGGACTTTGTTGCTGTCAGTGAGCGAGTGCCAAACTGCTGCGGTCTGAAAAGTCCTCGGAAGACATTTGTACCAACCAAGAAACCTGATCTAGAGGGAGGAAGAAACCCAGCAAAGCATGGGCTTCTGGCCCTGGGCACCGAAATGAACGCTAGGCAGGAAGAGAAGAACTGTTTATGTTCCTACGCCGCTCCAGGAGGCAGGTTAGAAAGCAGACTTGGGAAGGGTTATCTGGAAAAAATAAATCCGAAACGACCACAAGGAAAGCAATTAGATTGGAATGTAATTCCATCCCCCACCCCATCAATACAGCTTTCTAAATAAGAGAACCAAGGGCGAGTTCATTTTTGGAACCATGTGCTTATGCAGGCATGTACACTGGAGGGTGTCCAAGTGGCCTGTTTCGGAGAATCAGGTCCAGTGTCCTCAGAGCTCCACAACCAGAGCCGGGCTAAGCACGGACGGCATTCTGTGCGATGTGAGCTGGAACTGGGCCATGGCACAAGCTGACTCCGGTTTTGAGCATATTCATTTAGTCTTGGCAACTAACCACGTTGAACAGCGGTTAGATTTACGTTTGGGGAAGTCTAGAGATGACGTTTTTGCCAGAGCCAAAACTTACTGTTGAAGAGAGCAATTTAAAAAAATGAAAACAAAACAAAACTAACAATATCAGAGTGACTTTCAAAGAAAGTATGCTAGGTGTTAGTACCTCTAAAGGTTGGCCCAGCCATTGTGTTGGCTTCTGGCTTAATTTCTCCTGGGAGTTAACATGAGATTTGCTAACTTCCCAGGACAGTGGACGAGGCACTTACTTTGCTTACTAATTTATGTTGGGAAACAGACAGAGTTGCTGGCGCTTGGTGTTGCTGTTGGGAATAGCTGTCTACGCGTCAGCGCCAACTCACAGTGGCCCTCTCTTTAACAGAAACCAATGCTGCCCCCATCACATTGACCCCAAAAGGTCAATCCATTTGCTTGATGGCCTTCCTCTTTTTCACCGACTCTCTAGTTTGCCAGACTTAATGTCCTTCTGCAGGGTCTGGTTTCTCTTGATAACACGCCTGAGGGGCATGCGATGAAGTTTCACTATGCTTGCTTCTTAGGGATATTCTGTTGTCCTTCTCCTAAGACAGGTTGGTTTCTTAATTTGTCTGTCAGTCTGTAGCACACTCAAATATTCTTCACCAACGCCATCATTCCAATGCATCTGTTCCTCACCTGTCTTCTTTATTCAGGCAGCTGAGAGTACCATGAATGGTGTCAAGAGTCCCTTAGTCCTCAAAGGGCCACCTTTGCTTTTTAACACTTTGCATAGGTGTGTGTGTGTGTGTGTGTGTGTGTGTGTGTGTGTGTGTGTGAGAGAGAGAGAGAGAGAGAGAGAGAGAGTCTCTTTTTGCAATACATTGTTAGGACTAGTGCATTTATTATTGTAATCTCCACGTATATTTCTGTTTGGCTGCAAGTGCTGTTTTCAAGATAGGGGATCTGAGTGAACCATGACCAGCGTCCTTGAGCTGCTTGATGTCAATGTCATGGCAAGAAGCCTTTTGATTTTGCATTCTGCCAAACCAAATCCTTGCATCAATGTGTAACAATTGTGGCCACCTTAAGATCTCCAGACTCAGCTGAGCCCTGGTGGCGCAGTGGTTATGTGTAGGACTGCGGCCCACAAGGTTGACAATTCAAATCCAGCAGCAAGACTGAGCTTCCTACTCCCACCAGGGCAGTGATGCGGAGAGGGGATGGGGGGGTGGGGATCTCCAGAGGCAACTCAATTGCTTGCCCTTCCTCCATGATTTCATAGACCCACCTGTGATGAATGGTTCAAATGGCTCGTGCATCTACCAGGCTTCCTGACTTCATTCTCTTGCTCAATCACACATCTCTTGAGTACTCACTAGAAACTCAGCTCTTCTGCAAGTTTCTTCTGTGTCACACTCATCTTTCACTAGCTCTATATCCAGTCACTGGAGTAGCCATGAGCTTTGCTTGTGGAAGCAAGTAAAATTAAATCCTTGGCAACTCAATCAATACTCTCTAGTGTTGTTGCCTACTGATGCGATTGTGAAAATTTGTGTTTCACACTGAGTTGTAATTCATACCGAAGGCTAAAGCCTTGGATCTTTATCAGTAAGTGCTTCAAATTCACTTTTAGCAAGTAATGTCACCTGCATATTGAAAGGTGCTCGTGAGTCTTCCTTCAATATTCTTCTCCATCTACTCCAGCCTCTCAGATGATTTGTTCAGTAGAGAGACTGAGTAAGGAGCTAACCCTGACACACACCTTTCCTGATTTTAAAGCCTGCAGTAGCATATTGTTCTGGTTGAATAACTGTCCCTTCTTCTGTGTACAGGTTCTGCATGAGCACAATTAAGTACTGGAGAGTTCCCATTCTTCACAAGGCCTTCCATCAATGGTGATGACCCCCTTCTTTCTGGTATTCTGTTTTGAGCCAAGGTTCATCTGACATGAGCACTCATCACCCTGATTCCTCTTCTGAATCACGAATGCCTAGAAGAGCTCTTGGTATGCCTTCCATGTCATTTTTTTAACCTCTTCCCATGTTCCTGGATTCAGTTTGGATATTCCACATTCCAATTATGAATAGATGTTTACTGGCATTTCTTCTCACAGCGAGTTGTGCCTTAGTGTGAATGGAGGTCCCCAAAGTTTTGCTGAGTTCATGTCATTAAAGTCAACCCTACTGTGAGGAGCTAAGCCTCCGCCAGCATATTTTGAATGCCATCCCATCTGAGGGGCTCATTTTCTGGTCATCTTAAAGCAATATTCCATTGCTATTCATAATGTTTTTAGCGGATAATCCCTCAGAAGTGGGTTGCCTATTCCTTCTTCCCAGTCTGTTCTTAAATCCAGAAACTCAGCTGTTTCGGGTCACCTGTCACCTGGTCACCATGGTGACCCTGATGGTACATGAACTATTGCTAGCAGGAGCTACCAGCATGACAGCGTCATGCAAACCACCACAATCGGGCACACTGACAGAGGAGTGGGGCCAATTTCGGCTACTAGCTATCAGTACCAGAAATAATTTATGTTACCCTAAAAATTATGCCGCTGTTGGCATTAAGGAGTCTTGGTTGTACACTGGTTAAGTGACTGGTGCAAACGTCAACTTTGGAGGATTGATCTGCTTCCTCCCTCTCACAGCTACCCCGTTGCAGGGAACAAACAAACAAACTTGGGTTAGGGTTAGAAAAAAAATTACAGCTTAGGACACACTTTGAGACAGTTTTCCTCTGTCCTGTAGGATTTAAGCCTACACTACACACACACAAACAAACAACACACCGTGTTTTAAACAGAATGAATAGATTTTTTTTTTTCCTAATTCGCTTCCTCAGAAACACAGATGCACACAGAACATAAGACTTACAGGCCCGTGTTTGTAAGTCACTTTCAGTCCTGTGCTGGGTGGAGGCTGCTTCACTCTAAACCTATAAAGGAAAAAAGATGACAACAACTTCATGCCATAATGAGAAACAATAGCAGTGAATGAACTGAGATGCTGAAAAATCAGAAAGGTGTCAGGTTTGCTATGTAGGAGAAGGGATCACTAGCATTAGAAATAGCCTCTAATATAATTGGAAGATTTTGGGGCCCATTTCGCACCTACTTCTTCATGAGAGTCAAACTGACTCCAAGCTGAGTCTCAAATTTTTTGTTACTGGCTGCCAATGAGCGGTTTAGGCCTCCACAGTATTTTAAGTTTGGATAGTGTAGGCATTTCAACAAAGCAGTCAGCGGGAATACAAATGTTGGTTGCCTGATCGTTAAGCCAGAGGGAAAAAAAGGCTCCTTTGGAAAGCAGTGGAGCATGGGAGCCAGTTGTGCTCTGTCTTGGTATGGGGTTTGCATGTTTGGAGTGAAGAGAAACAGAAAGGGTGCAGAAATTGTTGGAGAACTTGCAAAACTCTGCTCTCACACATGGTGCCCATTGATCTTTCTTTCCTGTGGTTTGCGGGTTCTGCCTGAAGGTTAAAGACCTGGAGTGAATTAAAATGCCAAGGAAAACCTATCTTCACTCTGAACCTCAATCCTGTGCCCTCTACCATCAGCTCTGCTTTCTGCCCTGTCATGGCTGAATTTAAGTGTAGTGACTGTAAATGTCTTTTCTTTCTTTGATTGCATTATCTCTGTGTTCCATTTAAATTCTCATGTGGAAGGAAGCTCAGAAGGTGTTTGTTGAGTTAGATGAATAAACTCTCAAAGTAATATCTATGTAAAAATTGTTCTCTGAGAACTGTCATTGAACCAGATGCTCTGAGGATCAGCACCATGCACCTTTTCCATGGGGCATTGCCATGGCCAAGGAAGAGGGAACTGGATGTGATCATTCCCCCTAATCTCCAGTCATGATCACAGAGGAAAACAATGAACAGGTTGAGTGAAATCTCTGAAAGGACACTCCTGGGTAGACAGGATCTGCACGGGTGGTGTATGGTTGACTCTGTTTTCCCACCCACTTTGTTGCATCCGTCTCCAAACACAACCGCCTCTGGGCCTGAGACCTTCATCAGGCCTGTTTCTGAAAGAGCAAAGACTATTCCTGAGATGGAGGACTTACGCCAACTATGGGGCAGTGATCTTCTAAGATGCTGGCAACCACATTTAATTTTCAACTTCAAATCTAGAATCAGAATCTTGAAGAGCAATTCTGCAGCTGAAATAAACTTTTATCTCACTGCTATGACAAAACCAAAAGAAGATGCCACGTTCAGCTTAAGCTTAATTCAAAATAAAGGGGACAGGGAGGTATTGTAATTGGGAGGGTCCTTCTGAGAACTATCTAGTCATGCTGTGGCCTCTATAAGTCAACGTTTTCATTTTTCCCTTTATAAGAGTCTCTGGTTTCTGAAAGTTCTAAGTTTTATTGATGATGAACTAGAAATTAGAGACTCTTAGTATATATTTCAATGGAGAGTAGACACTGTGTGCCTGGTTTTTGTGATGACTTCTAAGTCAGTTTTTTTGTAGCCAAACTGGCCTTAAAAACTCCACTTCAATTATAGCAGTGTGGTGGTTATGGACTTGCCTGCTGCTCACTAAAAGGCTGGTAGTTCTCAAACCCACCAACTGATCTTCAGAAGAAAGAAGTGCTAATCTTATTTCCTATAGATTACAGTCTTCGAAACTCCGTCAGACATTTTTGCTCTGCCTCACGGGATCCTGTGAGTTGGAATTGATTTGATGGCAAAGTTTTTTTTGCTTTTTGTGTTTAGATGTAAGCCGTAGCCCTTTTCAGGTCAGAAAGTGCAAGCAAATGTCAGCTAACACTCCCAGAGTTGGTGATGGATGTGTGAAACAGACTTTCAAACATTGTGCTTTAGTCGATGTAACACTTGTGCCACTGCCTCTTTGTGTGTGCAGATTGGACTGGATTGTCTCTACCAAAGTATGACCGATGACTAATGGGTAGCAAAGAAGGGACTGTCACATAGTTGGAACTCAGTAAATACTCATTTGTTGAAGACTGAATGGACAAATTAGTGAGTTTGATTGCATGATGTGATGATGTAAGAGTCAAGAGGTGATTGCAGTTCAGTGAGCATTTCACTGGTTTAGGTGGTGAAAACCAAGTCACAATGAGTAGGGGACGGGAGCTTTGGGGCTCTCAGCCTCACCTGCAGAAGTCCACACCAACATTCTTGAGCTTGACTGTGGTTGCATAGGTGTGTCCTTCTCTAAGAATCCCAAAGTTGACTGATGGTGGAAAGAGGTGGAATCCGACAGGGGCTAAGTTTGGATTAGTGATGGAAGCACGGGCAATGGAGGATGTGTTCACTCTTCCCCCAACGTAATCATCCACCTGCCAATCAAGGTCCATTTAATCAAATGAAGAAGAACAAAATGAGAAAAGTTTCCTGTCAGCAGAGAAAAACAACACTGTGCAGAAGGGACAGATATAGAGGGTCTCATCGTCTCTGTTTAAAAGGTTTTCGGCTTTTGAAAATGCTTCTAAGCTAAGCAGAAGGTTCTCAGTGACTTCTTCCTCTGAAGTGGGAAGCCGAGTCCTTCCTTGTTTGTTCGTAGCCTGGGAGCTCCACTGAACCACGTTCCCCTTGGGTGACCCTGCTGACCTCAGAAATACCAGTAACATAGCTTCTAGCACCAGAGCAACTGGGTCTCTCTGAGTTCAAATGGACTCCATGGCACCCAAGAACAACAACAACAACAACATCTTTGTAAAGGAGCTCTGTGGCACAGAGGGTTACCATTTGGAATGTCAAACCACAAGCTGGCGGTTCAAACCCAGCAGCCACTTTGTGGGAGGAATCTGAGACTCTCTGTTCTTGTCAAGGTTGACCGTCTGGGAATCATACAGAGTAGTCGGAATCGGTCCTACAGGCTTCCTGTGAGTGTGTTATGCTCTGCGTCACAGCCTGCGGAGGATTTGCTTGAAAAGAGTGAGCTATCCAATAAGCAAATAAAATCCATGTTGATTTTGCTTACTGGATATGCCATCTCTGTCCGGAGTTACACATTTGAAAAGGCTTTGGCTTTGTAGGAAGATGCTGATGGATCAGAAGACTGAGATGCCAGCCATATCTAGGAGCAGAAGCTTTGATGTGGTTCCAAAAAAAAAAAGAGTGAAAAAGGAGGAGCTGATATCGATGGTTCAAATAGAAAGTACATGTTTAGAAAATGATGGCAACATATTACAAATATGCTCGAAACATTTGATGTATGGATTGTTATAAGAGCTCCCAATAAAATGACCTTTAGAACAAAACCAAGCAAAAAGTGATGTCCATCCAGCCAAGCCTCACCATGGAGCTCATTCCCACTCACAGTGACCTTAAATAGGGTTTCTGAAGCTGTTACACTTTATGGGAGTAGAGGAATTCTTTTTCTCCTGAGGAGTGGCTGGTGGCCAGAGGATGGGAGGGAGGTTTGAACTTCTGACCTTGAAATCAGGGCCCAATGCCTAACCCACAGCACCATCTGAACAAAAAATCAAACCCATTACTATCAAGTTGATTCTGACTCCCGATGTGATCCCTGGCGGGAGTAGACGGCTTCAGCTTCCTCTCAAGGAGCAGCTGGTGGGCTTAAAGCACCCACTTGTGGTTAGCTCTCCAATGCTTACCCAGATGCACCCCTAGGGCCCTCAGAGCTCCTGAAGTTGTTTACTACCAATGAGTCAGGAGCACAAGACAGCTTATGATGACCTTGCTTCCTGGATAGCCCAACGATGCTCAAAGGACAGGAAAGCTCAGGTGCCAGGAACGGAAGGACAGGTAATTGTCTAAAGTGGGGTAAGTGACTGAATAAAGTTTCAAAGTCAAGTTTGCCGGCCTCTCAAGCCTATAGTTTTTTCCCTCTGTGCTTATCAGACTTTAGCCCTCTTCTGGCTCCCCTGGGCTCAAACATAGGAACAATTGTAAGGCTAGAGCAGGATGGGGCAGTTCTTCCTCCTACTGTGCAGAGGGTCAGAATGCACTTGATGGTCCCTCATAGCAACCGCAGGGTCCTTGACGAGAGCTTGCTGAACCTCATGCGGGTGTTTCTTAGTCATCTGCTCTGAGCTAGGGCTGTGGAATTGACACTAAGTTCTCGGGTGGCAGTAGAGCCCTGGCTGCCCGTGTGGTTCCTCAGAGCAGCATCACTGACACCACCTCGAATGTGTCTGATGGGCGCAATATCAGACCCAATCCCAGACCGACTCCACCGAAACCCACGTTTTTCACAAGATCCCCAGAAAATGTAGATGCACATTTAAGTTTGAGAAGCGCTTCTATCACGTTTCAGCTCTACGCGTTGCAAAACATCTATGATGGCAGTGGGCACTGGGTACCATCGAAAACATCTGAAAATAATGATGCCATTTTCATTGGTGGGCTCCTGGAAGGTTTCCCAACAGAGCAGAGATGAAATTGGATATTAAGGGTCTTGAAGGAAGAGAAACCCAGGGCGCCTGGGCAAGATGGGGGCGGAAGAGCAAACCGAGCCACATTTGACAAGCCGTGTAGTCATGGCAAGTCATCTGCGTTTTATCCTCCGAGTCACAAGAAGGGTGGCCAGGAACTAGACACTGAAGAGCAGAGCCTTGCTTTCCAGTGTTTGCCCATCCTGAGGTCGAGTGAATCTCTGCATGACTGAGTTTGAGGGAACGACCCTTGCGTGAACCCCCTTTCATGAAATCTGTATGAACTGGATCCTGCACACCCTCACCTGATCTCCACATGACTTCCTCCTGGGTTTCCTTCATGGTGAGACAGTTAGACCAGGAATTTCCCATGGGTGAAAATGCACGACTTCTGTCAATCAGGAGGACGCAGCATGCTGACTGGCTCTGGGAATTCTGTGCCCAGGTACATCTTACCTTTGAAAGACGTAGTGATTTGGGCTTGCTACTCAGCAGATAATGAGGCAGCCTCACTTTCTCCTTTCTTGCTTGTCCCGTAACGTCCTGCAGCAATGACTGCGTGGGGATTTTCATAGGCGTAAAGTCTTGTGCTGTGAGAGAGAACATTCAAATGATGTCACAGTGGTGCCTTACTCCAAGACATTTGAGACAACACCATGAGAACATGAGCCAACGTCAGAGTTTTGCTTTGTTTGGGTGGGTTTTGCTTCCTGAAGAGTCCACTGAAAGCAACAAAGACTTGCGTCAATTCTGATTCTAGGTGTTTATATTTTATAAGAGACCGAATATCGCTTTTGATAGAAATCCTAATGTGATGGGCAGGGCATACAATATGCCTTTTTCTAAATAAATGAGAAAAACAAGACCAAGAAGGTAAATGACTTGCCAACAATGAGCTGAACTTTAGTCCAGATTTACAGGGTTCATTTCACTCAGCCAACCAGGAACACTACAACAAAGCGCTTTTTTTTAAAATAAAAAATGAGTACACAATCTTAAGAATTTCTTTCCCTTAGTATCGATATGTATTATGTGAAAATGGATGTTCCAGTAACAGATAAATACAACCTGGCAATGAAGTCCTCAGAGCACCAAATTTGGGAACTTTTTCTTTTCTTCAAGCACATGAAATGCTGTTGTGAATATATTGCTCCAAATATCCAGGAGGTTAAAATAGCAATTGTGTTTAAAATAATTATATTTAAATATCTTTTTTTTTACCCCATTCAAATTATCAAGAAGGAAGAGAAAATGAGACAATGGGACACCTTGTGTAAGTTTGTAAATATCAGGTTTCACTTCATCCCCAGCTCTCTGAGCTCCCGGATGACGATGACTGTGTATGGCACACTGCCCATCCTCCACGTCCCAATCCTGTCATACACATTTCTGGTACTAGCGCATCCCTGATCCCGACCATCAGGATGGTACATAGCCCAAACCAAACTTCAGATGACAGGGAGCACTCCCTCTCGCCTAGTGGGTTTAAGGATCTGGAGGAATTAGAATCTTGCCTCCCTGTGGTTATAGCCTTTGCCACATGGAAATACAGGTCCTTTGTAGGAAATGATAAAACCAAGCAGGGAAGGTTAGACTGTGACGGAGGTGGGAGCGATTGGAGGGAGACACACATTTAGAAACAGAGTTGCTCCTGGAAATACAGGTGGACCTCGATCCAGTCAGTCCTGGAGCCAGCATGATAGCCCTGTTTCTACAGTTTCTGAAAATCTTTCTGCTTTTGTTTTTTGGGCAACTTCAATTAGATTTTGGTCCTTTGTTGCAATTGCTAGACATGTGGCCAACATGTAGTGGTATCTACTTTTACAGATGAGGAAACAGACGTTTAGAACAATTAACTTGTCTGATTAATTATATAAAGTGGCAAGTCTGGAATGTAAATGCAGATATCTGACCCAAGAATAACACACTCCTTTATCACACAGAGGGCCCTTGCCTGTCTGTATATTGTAATTGCCTGCATTCTTTCTGGACAAATAGACATTCACAGGTCACATGCCAGACTTGGGAGGCCCTCTTGCAAACTGTCTTTTTGCTTGTACTTTTATCATCTGTGTCTTAACATTTTCTTTAAATATAGTTGAATGGCCTATGAGATACAATTCACCACTCATATTATTATTACTAAGAGTTAACACTGGTATTTACTTTATCAGGTGTCAGGCGGTGTTTAAGTATTTTATAACATATTGAATAATTTAATCCTTAAAGGAATCCTGTGATGTATGTACCTTTACATCCCATTACTGAAGAGGAAATAGGACGAGATCAAGGGGTTAAATAACGTATCCTGATACTACATGAGAGTTATATAGGAACCAGCCTTTGAACCCAAGGAAAGTCAATCTTAGCTTTTCTCCTCACAACACTATGAACAACATGATGGTAAATAGGGAAAAGATAGAGGTCGTCAAGGATATCACCTTTCTTGGCTTCCCTGTCAGCATCCATAGAAGCTGTAGTCAAGGAGTCAAAGGATGTCCTGCATTGGGCAATTCTACTGCATGAGATCTCTTTAAAGTGATGAAGAGCAAAACAGTCACTCTGAGGACCACAGTGCACCAGCTCCAAGCTGTGGTCTATCCAATCTCCTCACCAGGGCGTCACCAGGGATGAGAGTATTGGGGAGTGAGGAACAGAGGAACATGGGGCAGTGGCTGAACCACTGGATCCCTGGTCAAGCTCTCTTCCACTGAGCTGACTCCAGCTCAGCACCACCCTATTGGACAGAACAGAACTGTCCCTGTGGCTGTCTGAGGCCATCAATCTTTATAGAAGTGGAAAGTCCTATCTTCCTTCCACGGCTGACCCATGCTAACCCCCTCAGCCTCTAGGGCTCACCTGTGAGGGTTGGACAGTGTTTTGTTCTGTCGTACGTGGGGAAAATATGAGTTGGCACCGACTGAATAGCACTGAGCAGTCACAACTTGGCCCGTTGGTGCCACTGTGAAGTATTCAGTTGCTAACCTAAAGGTCAGTAGTTCAACCCTGCCCCCCGCCCCAGGTGGTCCTTGATTGGCTTGGGGGACATGCAACAGAAACAATAATGAGCTCCTCCTACGTCTTATCGGCTGGGCATTCCTACTAGGCATGACCCAACTGAAGGACATGTCTGGGTTCACTGTTACCACGCCTGAGTGGGCTTCCCTTAATCACAACGACTTCTTCTTCTCTGTCCAGGGCTTTCCAGTAGGTGGATTATATCTCTCTGCCCCATTGGCTTTGAGCTTTCTCTGTTCCCATAAATAGTGTAAAAATGGCATGGTGCCAGTTCAGAAGGGAGGCTGTGAGAGCAGCATGTATCCCCTTGTTCTGTTCAGACAACTGCCTCTTTATCCATGTACAGGTTCCACATGAGCACAGTGCATTGTTCTATAATTCCCATTCTTTTCAAAATTGCCCATGGTTTGAGAGGCTCCACACAGCCAAATGCTTTAGCATAGTCAATAAAACATAAGCAAACATCTTTTGGGTAGTCTCTGCTTTCAGCTAAAGATCTGACATCAGCAATGGTATCCCTTGTTCCAAGTCCTTTCTGAATCCAGCCTGAACTTCTGGCAGTTCCCTGTCAGTGATGGCTGCAACTGTTGTTGGAGGATCTTCAAGAAAATTGTGCTTGCATGTGATACTGTTCTAAAATTTGAACATTCTATTATATCGCCTTTCTTTGGAATGGGCACAAATATGGGTCTCTTCCAGTCGGTTGGCCCAAGTAGCTGTCTTCGAAATTTCCTGGTATAGATAAGTGAGTGCTTGCAGTGCTTCATCAGCTGGCTGAGAAATTTCAATTGGTATTCCATGAATTTGTTGAACCTAGTTTTGACTAATGCTTTCAGAGCAGCTTGAACTTCTTCCTTCAGCACCATTGGTTCTTGATCATATACTAACTCCAAAAATGATGGTATGTCTACTACTTTTTTATTATGGTGAGTCTGTGTATTCTTTCTAGTTTCTTTGATGCTTTGTGCATCATTCAACGTTTTTTCCCATAGCCTCTTTCAATATTCCAACTCTAGCCTTGAAATTTTTTTTCTAGAGTTGTTTATGTTTTAGATACACTGAGTGTGTTCTTTCCTTTTGGCCTTTTAATTCTACGGCTGCTTTAGGTCATCCAAAATGTCACATCTTAAAACCTAGAAAAATTCTACTTAATTTTCAAGAACTTCTTTCCCCCTCCTGACCATTATTCTCACAAATATTTTCTCACTGCTTGAATTAATAATCTCTTCCTAATCTGACTTTCTTTAAGCTTTATTATATATATGAAATTTTAATTTTCCATTTAAAATATGGGTCACATTGTTGTCTCACAAGTACTTCAGTGCCTCAGGGACCAGTGGGTGTCTCTCTTCAGTCAAACCAAATTCTTCCTCTTTCAAAAATCCTGATTCTTTTGAAGCCCATTCTGTCAGACTATCTTACTGCTTCTTCAGGTAGTTTTCACTCTGATTTTTATTGCATTCCCTTCATTTACTGGAGTTGTTAATACCTGAAACATTTCCCCATTCTTCTTTATGGTAATATCACTGGATGATCCAAACCGACACCTTATGCCTTCTGTTTCTATGCCACTCTCTTTCTTCATCAGTTGCTCTTCTCTACCTCAGAAATCCTCATGGTCATTTCTTCAACCTTACTAACAATTAATTTTAATATGTTCAAAATCTTGGTTTCAAACTTCCTTCGTTTGATCACGACCTTTTATTTCCCTACCTTATGATTCTATCTGTCTGGTGAGAAAGTATTTGACCACCCTGCGACCTTTCATCAACGGATGCATGACGTTGATACAACCATTCATCTGCTTCTTGGTTTGGCTTCCCTGCTTATCAGGAGTGGGTTTTATTTTCCATCATGCTATTTACCCCTTTGCAATTGGTCAAGAACTCCCTCATTTTACAAGACATATTAAACCACCTGTGGGGATATGCCTATTCTCTCTCTTCTCTCCTGTAACTATAGACATGGTGACACTTCATATCCTGGGCTTATTCTCCCACCCGTAGTTTGTCCCAGATCTCATGCTCTCTCATCTTCTCCAGGACCTTCCTCATACAGCTACGCCCACCTATCTGTTGCATCATTATCTCTTGCCGTTTTCAAATCAACATGTCCTCGTATGTCTAATATTTTTAAAAAATCTCTCCCTTGATTATGATAATTCATTACTCTCTAGGTACAATCCCACAAGCTACACAATTAAAATGCTACCTCCCCCACTACCCCAAGGAATAGGCATAGTTAGCTGCATTGCCTTCGGTGAAATGAGTATAATGTGACTGCATTGTGGTGGTGTCTAGGGTATGATACAGTTGGTTCTCACTCATCGTGACCCTACATACAGCAAAATGAGTTATTGTCCAGGGAGCATCATCTTCTCAATCACTGCCTTGTTTGAGCTTATTGCTATAGTCCCTGTATCCATTCATCTTATGGAACATCTTTATTTTTGCTGCAGACCTTCTGTGCCAGCAAGCAGTACATCCTCGAAGGACTGGTTTCTCCTGCTCACACGTCCAAAGACCATGGTAGGAAGTCTCACCGTCCTCACTTCTAAGGAGCATTCTTACTGTGCTTCTTTAATGACAGATCGGTTTGCTCTTCCGGTGTAGTGTATTCAGTATTCTTAGATGGCACCATAATTCAAAGGCATTAGTTCTTCTTTGGTCTTCCTAGTAACCAACCAGGTTGTCGATGCACAGAGAGTGCTGGAACTATAATGACTTGGGTCAGGCATGCCTTATATATCCTTTGATCCCTTGGTTGCGGCTGCCACCAGTGCTGATGGTGGACCCAACTGAAATCAGAATTTCCACGTTTTCTCCATTTTATGATGGTGTTGCTTATCGGTCCAGTGGGTGAGCCCTGACAGGGAAGTGGTTATACATTGGACTGTGAGCCGCATGGTCGGCAGTTTGAAACCTCCAGCGGCTCTGCTCCAGAAAGACTCGGCTTCCTTCTCCCACACACAGGGATAGTCTCAGAAAATTATGGGGGTGTTGCTGAGTCAGCAATAACTCAATGGAAGTGAGTTATGGGCTCAATTATAAGGACTTAAATTTGTTTTTTTTTTTTTACATTGAGGTGTAATCCATACTGAAGGCTATACTCTTTTATCTTTATCAGTAAGTGCTTCAAGTTCTTTGTGCTTTCAGCAAGCAAGGTGTGTCACATATTGCAGGTCGTCAGTGAGCCTCCCTCCTTTCTTGATATCATGTTCTTCTTCATGGCATCACGTTGCTCAGATGATCTGCTCTGCACACAGATGAAACTAATGTGACAAAAAGACATAATCGTGGAACACACGCTCTTCTTATTTGAGACCATACAGCGAGTATCTCCTTGCTTTGTTCGAACACCTGACTCTGTTCAGGTGTGCAACAGTTCTGCATGAACGTAATTAAGTGATCTGGTCATCCTTTTCTTTATGAGACTTCATTGTAATTAGATATTATTTATGAGTCCATATTTTAACTTCTTCATTCTAGTAAGAGTAAGTGCTGTCTAAGACAGAGGCTATACTTTATGTCTATCTTCTCCCACAAGGATAACCCAGAAAATATTTGACAAGCAGGGAAACCTGGGTCCAACTGTCAAATTACTTGCTTCTCTGGAAAAGCTACTGTGTTAGTCCGGGTAAACTAGACAAGCAAACTCATAGACATTTATATGCATATAAGGGTAGAGTTTATATATAAGAGGAATAGGACATTAAGAAAGCATCCCAACCCAGTTCAGTTCAAAGTTGTCAGTTTGATATTAGCCCATATGCCCAATACCAGTCTATAAAGTCTCCTTCCAACTCATGAAGTCACAGGCCAGTGGGTACAGGATCCTGGTGCTGGCAGGGATCCCCTCATGGCTCCTTGCTTCCAGGACTCAGGGTCCATCAACAGAATCCAGTGGTGCTAGAGGCAACTCAGCACTGGCAGGGGTCTCCATGTGGCTTCACCAGTTTCAGAGGTCTGGTTCCATTAGGGTAAGGCCATGTGGCTTCTCCTCCAGCTCCTTCAGCTCCTCAGACACTGCCATCTTGTCTTGCTTGTAATTCATCGTCTCTGAGATTAACTCCCAACAACTGGGGAGATGGCTTCTCATTTCCATTAGGGAAATATCACGAGATTTCCCAGAAGTCTCAGGAGAAAGCCATGCTCACACGGAGGCCTCATTGGCTGCTCAATGGCCATCTCCAGATTAACAGGCTAGACTCCACCCCTACATCTCAATCATAAAATTAACATAAGCACATGACCGCCACAGCCACCATGTTCCTGACCTTCAGAAAATCAGAAAGGTTTTCAAAATCTCGAGGGATAAAACAAAACAGAAGAACAACAAAAAACCAACCTTGTCCTCACTTACTGACTCTCTCACAATATAATATCGCGCATCCATTACAATAATAAAAAAGTGACTGTTTTGAGCCTTAGGGATGTACATTTGACAGTCACAACTGATGAAGTGTGAGGTGAGGGGAAAGCGGCTTGTGATGGTAAGGGCAACACGTTAACTCATCTGGGCCATCCTTCTCAGTGGTTTGGTAGCTAGGAAACGATAACATTCGACAGTGTTTACATGATGTAGTCATCCGACATTTTATGATCCGATGCTATCATCCTCCATTTTCACATCGTGCTGATTTTTCACATAGCAACCTCATCTTTGGTATCTAACCATACCACAATAAGTGAGCAGAGGGTATGAAGCAAAGCTAAGTAACAAATCTTAAAAAAAAAAAAAAACTAATAATAATGATAATGATTGAATTTATTTCCTCCAATCTAGGACTTGCAGCTATTCTCAAAGCTATGTGGGTGTAAAGAAACTTTGGCATATAGTCATGGCACTAGGCACCATGACCTGTTTGAAGTTTGTCTGTAACTGAGAGCCCCACCCACAGGCCTCACTGCCATCACCATATTCCTAAAAGACATGCTACTCCTTTTTGATAAATAATGAGCTAAAGCTAATAACTCCCATACCTTTTGGAGATTTTGGAAAATCTTCAGGTTGGTGCTGGCTCGTGGACACATGCACTGTCACAGAACCAACTGTTTTGGAAGGGTGAAGCATATCTGAGACTTCTTCTGGTCTTAAAGCTGCATGGGGCCGAGAATCTAGAAAATCCAAAACCAGTGTTATCTAGTGATGTCTTGGACAATGGTATAATTTGTTCTGATACTTGCAGTACTCCTTAAAATGAACAAGTCACTCTCCCCCCACTTTCTTTAAAAAACCCACCGCTGTGGTTGAGTTGATTTTGACTCAGAGTAGCCCTGTACAACAGAGTAGAGGTGGTAGATCTTTCCCAGAGTATAAAATCTTATTTTTCTCCTATGAAATGACTGGTGGACTTGAACTGCCAATGTCCTTTACAGATAGACGAATTATAAAAGAGCTAGTAAATTGTAGGGATTTCTTTCTTTTTTCTTTGTTTTTTTTTTTTTTTTGGCATCACTGCCCTCTGGTGGTGGGAGTAGGAGGCCCAACTTTTGCTCCTGTGGAGCCACTGGTGGAATTGAACCTCCATCCCAGTGGGCCACAGTCCTGCGCACAACCACTACGCCACCGGGGCTCAGCTTTTAGGGATTTTTATTATTAGATATATTGCCTATTATTAACCAAAAGGAAAATCTTGTGCTCTCCAAGAGCTGCTTAATTCTGTCTGGGTCACATAGTAGAGCTGTTTCTCTTGATGGACTATGAAGCATAGGTCAAAGAATTGGGTTGGACTGTTATCTGGAAAAAGCAACTGAGATGGGATTACATATAAGTTTCCGACATTAAACCCATTTATTACTATGAAAATGTGTCTCTATTAAAAGACATTTCTTTTAGAAGTCTGTGCAATGAGAAACATATGTTAGCAAAATGTAGCAGAGACTGGGGAGGCAAATACATACCAACTTGTATGCCAACTCTGGTTCAATCATAGTGCCCACCCAGGCCAATGTATTGTAAAAAATCTCTGGCCCTGAGCGGTTTCATGGGAAAGTAGGATTGGTGAAGGAAGGTCTGCCATGCAGGCAGGGGGCATGAGTGGTAGCACCAGGATGGTCGATTTGTGATCTCTGCTGCTTTCCTGCCACCTTTACAAGTATTCTTTCATCCTAAATCTTTGGCTTGTCTTCATTTTCTAGAATTAGATTTTTTTTTGTTTTATACTGTGTTTATTATGAGGCATCTGGACTTTAATCCAGTAGAAAGTTCTTCTACCTTAGAATCTCATTTGATGTCAAAACTCTCCAGTTTCTACTCCCTGAAAATGAAGACGCTCCCCTTCATATCCACAATACCGCCATAACATGCAAGTGAATAAATGATAATCCACGATGTCCTCTGCTTTATCTTTCCCAATCAGACATCTAAAATATCTCTTAAGTACACCGTTCGAGGTTTCTTTTTTCTCAGTATAGAATCTAATCAAAATCTATGGATTGTATTTAGTTTTGGAAGTGTATTTATACATATCTAGCATATTTAATTTTTCATGCTCTTTAATGTCTTCACCTAGAGTGCAGAACAATCATTCAATGTTTTTGTTTTAATGACATTGATTGTGTGTGTGTGTGTGTGTGTGTGTGAAGAATCCAGGCAAATGTCTATCTGTTGCTATCAAGTCCAATACGTTCCACCAAGACCCTTTAGGACCCAGGAGGACAGTTCTGCAGGGTTTCTGAGGCTATCATCACTAGGGCAGCAGATTGTCACATCTTGCCTCGGGGAGCAGCGGCTGTGTCCAAACCCCTAACTAAAATAGTAGCGGTGGAGCACTTAACCACTTTGCGACCAGCGTGTGCTAGAGAATGTCTACTGGCAGAATTTGTCTGTTTCCTTTTGATAAGATTCAGGTTGTATATTCTTGGCAAGGACTCCACACAGGCAAGATGTGCTTGCCATTACATTGCATTTCTCTGTTGTAAAGATACATTTCCCTTTTCATAACCAGTAACATAGGGGGTGGGGAGGTAATACTTAGAAAACTTGTAAATGCCCCACTGCCCGCAATCTTTTATCACTCCTCAGACGTTTTAATTAGTCAGGCCTTCTGAATGTTTAGGTAAAATGTAAGCATACAAGGAGAAAAGAAAGTGCAGGATTTTATTTACAAATTGATTTTCTCACAAAATTCAGCCCAAACTTCCTAGTAGATTATGCAACCAGCTGCTACCAAGATAAAAGGTAGCACAAACTAGTTACACTCTATGCCGACACCATTCGATATTATTCTATTAAACACCTATCCTAGGAGTAAGAACTACATTTTTATTTTACCTGGAGGAGTACTAGATGCACTTTGAACGACATACACTTCGCCTGTGTCCTTATCTTTCTTCGTTGTAGGAGGCAGTTTTTTTGAAAGGCTGTCCAGATAATTAAACTTAAAAGAAAAAGACCCAAGAGGACAGTTTAGACTTTCACCTGGCTGAAAAGCAGTTTCCACAAGCAGATTAAGTTCACGAGTAATGATCTAATGATCATGGCCAATCAAAACCAAGTTTATAAGTGAGGCGTTCTTCAGTTGACTACAAACCCAACATTTGTGACGATTTCTTCCCAGGCAGTGTTGAACTCCTAAGGCCACCTGGGTTTTTTTTGTTTTGTTTTGTTTTGTTTTTTTACAGAAAAGGGGGAGCTATGCACACAGGAAAGCACGCACATGGCTCAGGGTTTCCCTGGGTGAGTGCAAGGTCAGGTTCTAGTTCTGACCGTGGTTCTAGTGCTCAGTGCATGTAGAAGAGGAGCACAGTCTGCTCCTTTATGACCTTTTAGGAACTCATCATGGCACTGTGCCAGCTCAGCGGCAGATGAAACGAATGCAACAAAAACTTCAATGCTTATCAGAAGAGATACATAGAAAAGATTTAATCAAAATCCAAGACTAGAAATAGATGATGCATTCCGGTGTTGTTTTTGTTCTTTTTTTGTTTTGTTTTGGGGCATCACTACCCTCTGGTGGTCGTGGGAGCTACCCAGTACTGCTCATGAGAGCCGCCACTGGATTTGAACCGCCAAGCCCGCGGGTCACAGTCCTGCACTCAACCACTTACGCCACCAGTGTGTGTGTGTGTGTGTGTGTGTGTGTGTGTGTGTGTGTGTGTGAAGGGTATTGTTACTGAGCTGATTCTGACTCACAGCGGCTGGTGGGTTTGGACTGCTGACCTTGCAGTTCTCAGCCCAGTGCCTGGTCCACATCACTGCCAGGGCTTCTTGAAACCCGTGGGAGAGGGTAATTCATAGTGAGAACTACTAGCAAGGTGGGAAGGAAAGACCAGGAGTGCAATGCTGCTGGAGAACTTACTGAGGTGTTAAACCAAAGCTACCCTCAATGCCCTCAGGATGATTTGGACTCGTTAGGTGAAAACTGTGAAAAGCATCGATTAGTTAGAAGTGTCGGGTGGTATGGACGGCTAAAAGACTTGACTGCTAACCAGAATTTTGAAGCTATGAGTCCACTCAAAGGTTTCTCAGGAGAAAGATGTGGTGATCTCCTTTTGAAAGGTCAGTCACCGAAAACCCAGTGAAGCACAGCTCCACTCTTACACACAGTGGTACCATGAGCTGGGGTTATTGACTCCAGGGCAGTTGGTTGGGTTTGTCAGTCATGTCAATGCAGGAAAGAACCAAACAGTGTCAGGAAAAGTAGCTAAGCATAACCGCATATGCATGGCAACAACTTTGACAAGGACTCTCTTATAATTGGTTATATGCAATTACCTGAGTCTCATATAACATGCTCAAGTCAGATTTGAAGTAGGGTGGCACTGTTTTGTTCCTAATATCTGTTAGATACTTTTTGGTTTGTTCAATTTCTTCCCTGGTTGACATTTCCATAAAAATGCAAGAGAAAAAAGAAAGTTTTAACGATGTTATTTACTTATACTTTATAGCTCTAACTCGAACAGATAATTAATGAATTCACTAGCAGTAAAACTGGTAAGAGTCAGTGACATCGGTCAGTGTAAGACATGAAAAACTAATAATAATTTGTAAATTATCAAGGGTTGATGAGGGAGGGAGGATGGGAGAGGAAGGGGAACAGTGAGCAGTTGATAACAACGGCTCAAGTAGAAAGAAATTGCTGTGAAAATGATGATGGCAACAAATGTACAAATGTGCTTGACACATTGGAGGGTTGTATGGATTGTGATAAAATTTGTATGAGCCCCAGTAAGACAATTAAAAAGAAAAACAACACTGATAAGAATCAATTTAGTAGACATTTTGGTCAACTTCTTGTGGTTTATATTTTACTTCTTTTAGAATCAGTCACATTTCCCTGCTTCAAAGTCAGATTATGATTAAGACAGGAGATAATGATAATACCAAGATTGAGTTTTGTTTTATAGTTGGTCTCAAAGGACCAGTGCTTTTTCTGTTATATACATAACTTCTCTAGAAATAGTGGTTATGCCAAGAAATCATCTTACATCAAACGTTTACCATTAACACTGCCACAGTTCTACTGCCCTACTGAATTCACTCATCAATCAAAGGCAATTTGGCCATTCCTGAACAATAGTCTCCTAAAACATTTTAGTAAAGGACAACAGCAACGATTCAAATAGATAACCCCATAATTCAGTGTTATCTTTTTTCCTTTCCGAATTCTTCCACATCTGACCTTTGTTGACAACCTTCTACATTTCCTTGGATTTTTCACTTTCCTTAGCCCTCCTCACCAATCTGTTTCCACGTAGTCTCCCCTTCTTCTTCTGCAGCCCACATCTAATTATGTGTTTCACATTCTTTCTTGAAAGAATGCCAATGGCTTGCCGTTGCTGTTAATATTTGAATATGCTAATGTTTCTAAGTATTTCAAAATGTGAATACATAGCATATGAGCTTGTACACAATTCAAAAGCTATTAAAGAATAGGTAATGAAAAGACCCCTTTCACATTTTCCCCTACTCTCTGTACCTCCTTCCCCAGAGGCAATCACTTGTCATCAGTCTTTGGGATATTCTTTCAGAGATGTTTGGAGACAGTATGTATCTTTTTGTTGATCTCATGTGAAGGTAGTGGCCCATGAGACTAAGGCCCCTTTTCACCTCTTCCCCAACACATTCCACAAGGTAACCCTGACATTTTGATGAAGAAGCAGAATCATCCTAGGAGCCATTCTGGAGAGGAAGTACTGAATTGTTTACCACAGTATAATATTGACTCCAATTCACTCACTACACATATGTATTTGGATTCTTTTTTCCCCTTTAATGAGGAATGTGCTGGGTTTGGAATCTTCAGCAAGGATGGCAAGGAAACCAAACAGGATAATGTTTAGAGCACATTCTTCATGGAAATTACAAGAAGTCTTACATGCTTTCAAAGCATGGAGGAAACTGAGACCTTCTTGCCTAGGAGAGAGAGAGAGAGAGAGAGAGAGAGAGAGAGAGAGAGAGAGAGAGAGAGAATCTACTGAATGGCCAAACAGACTTCCCCAGGAGTCACTGACATGGTCAACCACAACATTATCCTGTGTAGGACTTTCCATTTGATCCTATGGCTACACATGCTTGTGTCAATGCCAGAGTAGATTTACCTCTTTTGCTTCATTTTTTCTTGCCAGGACTTTGATTCTGCCGTATGCCTTTGTGAGAGAAGGGAACATATAATGAAAAGGGAGAAATGGGCAAGGGGAACTCTCAGCTTATGCACAATAAAAGGACCAGCAAAGCTATCATATGACAAGGGGTTAACTATGGCTAGTTAACAATTGTTAGCAATAGTTGATGAGCCCTTTGTCCTAGACTGGTAGTGCTTGCTCCACTTGCTCGCTCGTAGGGCTGTGAACGCTGATGCAGCCACCCTTAGTGCTGACCCTGCACTGCTCCCAAATCACAGCATGCACAATATTGAGTGGAACATTCGAGTGGATCAGCTTACCTCCATCGTTTTGACAAGAAATCTTTAGTAAATGGATCTGGGAAACATTTTGGAACTGTAGTCATACTCTGCTTGTATAAATTGCACAGGTGGGCTGCAACTTGAAAAACAGACACTTTTAACTTTTATCCTTCTTTCTTTAAAGCACAAAACATAGTATTCAGAGTATTCATTTGAGTTGCTTTTTAAGAGCCTTTATTTAATCTCTTAGGGGTTACTAGAATTTCTATGTTCATCATATAGAGAAATATCCTATTTAGTCACACCTCCTCTTTTAGGAAAAGTAATGTCCTACCTAACAGAATTTCCTATCTGAAGCATTAAAACAAACAAACAAACAAACAAACAAACAAACAATAAGGACCACTATATTGAAATTATTTTTCTAAATATTTGCTTGCACCTTGAATCTATGGGAAGGAAGATAACACAATGTTTATTGGATAACTGGAGCTGTGTTTTTTATCAGAGATTATTCTGGCCTTGGTATTGATAAGAGAAGATTAATAAATTAAATGGTTTATGAATTTGGGAGATGCTGCTTTATACTAGGTGGAATACATTTTTAGTAACTTTGGGACATTTCTGTGTCCCTCAGTGCTTGCAGCTTTATAAGAAACAAAGACAATATGCAGGATCACCTGAACTTGTTAATGGCAGAACTCTTTATTTCTTGTGAACCATCTCATACACTGGCATGTCATGGAATGCTTTGGGGGAATGTTGACTTCGGATCACCACTCTTAATATGGTAGGAGAAGCCCAAAATATGCAAGCAGCTGTGGATTCATTTTTTAAAAAGCTTTAGTTTGTCTTTCACTATCGGAGAATTGGATGTTTACCTCTGTGGTGCCTGCTCCTTTGTGGCAGTGTCTACAAATTCAAATGCCCATCGGATAGGACTGCAGAGCACCCAGTTAATGTTCAATTTCAGATTAAAAAATGAAAAAAGTAGTATTATTTAGTATATGTGTCTTACAGGGCATTCTTGGACAATTATAGATTGTTTGTTGAAATTTAACTTTGTTGGTTGTATTTTCACCTGCGAATTCTGGCAACTCTACTTAGGAGCCTAGTGGTGCTGTAGGGCAAGAATTAAGCTGCAAACCTCAAGTTTGGAGGTTCAAACCTACTAGCCATTCCTTAGAAGAAAGATGAGACTATTTGTTCTGATACAGATTTACAGTCTTGGAAACTCACATGGGGTCATCAAGAGTCAGGACTTCCTTGATAGCAGTGGGTTCTAGGAAAAGGCTCCCCCCACCTCCAAGTAGAGTGTGATAACAGGAATGAAAGAGAGACATTGGAGACCTTCTAAAAAAGACAATATATAACCCCCTCCCAGGGGGATGAACAACAGAAAAATGACTGAAAGGAGAGAGTGCAATGGATGGATGTGTGGATTATGATAAGAGTTGTGGGCTGAGCCCTGGTGGTGTAGTGGTTGTGCGGGACTGCGGCCCACTGGGTTGGAGGTTCAATTTCACCTCTACAGGAGCAAAGGCTGGACCTCCTACTCCCACTACCAGAGGGCAGTGATGGCCCCCAAAAAAGAGTTGTAAGAGCCCTCAATAAAATGATTAGAAACACGGCAACTGCGAATCAAATGTCATCATGTGGTAATGTGAAATTTTAAAAAGAGGAAATGAAATCAAGGTGTGATGAAACAAACAAACAACAACAACAAACCAAAACAAATCGCTAAACCCAAACCCAGCTCACTGCCCTTGAGCTGATATCTAATTCTAGAGACCTTATAGGACAGGGTAGAACTGCCCCTGTGAGTTTCTGAGACTGTCACTGTTCTCATGAATGGAAAAATCCATCTCATTCCTGAGGAGCAGCTGGTGGCTTCGAACTCTCACCCTTGCAGACTGCAGCCCAATGTGCAACTAGTATGCCACCAGGGCTCCTCTGTAACAATATGGAAGAAAACATTGTGGAAGACAAACAAAACGTAACTCAGGCAGAACAAAAAGCTCATGGCTGCCAGATATTGGATGCACTTTGCCTTAGAACCCAAACCCAAACCCCTCCCAACCAACTGCACTACCCGTCAGCTGTGGGCTATAAAACCAACTGACCAAATCTACTGGGGCTGTGTGTATCCTCTAGCAAATGGGATTTAAATGGCAAATGCTTTCAAATGGTGAGCTGTCTAAGCTCTATCTTGTGTAGAATAGGGCCAGGATCTGGTGATCTTTCTGTGGCTGTTGTTCAAGGTCTGTGTGTGTGAGCACGAGGGTGTGCAATGTGTTGGGGTGCTGGCTGGTTTGTGATTTAGTTTAGTTATCTTCTAAGTAATTTAAGGTGTCACAAACAAATGTACTCTTGTACTTCCAACAGATTAAAGTTACAGATTACTTAGAAGTAACCACAGTTCTCAAAGAACCCACAATATGGACAGAATCAAGTATATAAGTGAATTATCATCATACCACATGGTCAACCCCAAACCGGGATGTGTATATGGGGCTTTACTATTGGTTGAGAACATGCCTGGTAAAGGTGCTTAAGTTTGTTTTTAATTTGTAAAAATATCTTGTGAAAAATATTAAAGGCCAGTTACCTTCCGTAGCATGACTTTTGGTCGTTTCCTCCATCTTAGGGAAAGACTGAAATGAAAACAGAATGACTCAATGATAATGATTATGTCACATACAAAACTCACGTTGCTCAGAAGCATTGTTTAATCTCATGGAAACTATAATAAAATGAACTGATTCTTCGATGTTAATACAAGAATATATTTGAGTTCTGTTAAGTCATTCTTTTCCACTTAAGTAACTTTAAAATGTGGAAATGAGTTTAAGTTGGGAAATTTCTCTTCCTTATCTCATCCTTACTACCCCATTCATCTATCCCTCTGCCCTTTTTAATTATTTCCAATCTCTCCAAAGACAAGACAAGCTGTTTTGTTTAAGTGCTTTATTAATTAGTTAAGGCCACGGAGAGAACCTAAAGAGTATTTGGCAAATTAAATATATGAGGACTTCGATGTCCACAGAAAGGAGAAATTATAAGGAAAGAACATTCCCATTTTCAGAGAAGTGGAAGAAATGACTGTTACTTATGTCATGCCTAGAAACACGGGCTAGTGGAGCCAGAGTGCAAACACCGCCACATGAGACTTTCTTTCTCACCATCACTAACTTGAGGAGATCGGCAGCGTTGCCTCGCTCTTCCTCGGTCCTGCAATCTTTGACCGTCATTTCCTGGAGCTCATCTTCTTTTTTGAGAATGTGGTTTATGTAATCCTGAATGAGCAGAAGAAAGTAAATCAAAAACAACAACAGACAGGCACAAGCTCCATAGAGAGAGAGAGAGGTACTAAAACAGTCAGCATCGACTTTATAGAGCACATAGAGGGTGAGAACACATAAGCTCACAATGCTCAATCAGTGGTTCAAGAATCTACAAGTACTGACCCGAATGCTCTCTGTCAGTAAGACAAGAGACTGGAAGAGCCCAAAGACAGCATCGAGAACCACGAGATGTTGGGGTTATGTGGGACCTCAGAGAGACCTTGCTTCTACTTCTGTGCTTCTGTTTCTTTATCAATAAAGTGGCATGGGGTGAATTTGGTGATATCTAAAGTCCTTTCTAGATAAAAGAGAGTCTCAGAAACCCACTGGGGCAGTTCTACTTTGTCCTATAGGGTCACCGTGAGTCACTATCAACCCCATGGCAGTAAGGTTTCCAGGTGTAATATTTATGACTCTGTCTATAACTACGAGCTGCTCAGTCCATTCTTTTGCATCCAGGAGACATATCTTTCACTTTTCTACCAGAAATTAAAAAAAGTAACAACTCTCTTCTAAATGCTAAGTGCTGGGTATATACATATAAACAAAACACGTATGGTCCCTGTTTACTGGGGATTAACAAAGTAGGACATAGTTTTATCTCTTTTCATTGGTCAGTGGATCAGTTTTCCATGTAGTGAGCCAGAAAAGGGAAAATATCCAGCAATCATTTATCTAAACTACTTCTCACTATCTTTTGGCTCTCTTAAGGTTGCACACAACTCATGGGAACCATTAAACTGTACCACAGCCTTCTAAATACCCCTCAGCCTTTACAAACTCTGGGAGACTGACATACATGTATCACATCGGACGGGTTCTGATTGAATTACATAATTTCAGATTTTTCAGGAAACCAAGAGGAATAATTGCCCCATTGTCATTTCTTTTGGATCAGGTTACCTGGATTCCATTACCTTTAGGGAAACTTGCAGCCTCAGCTTTAGTTCATTTTTTATGACCTCATGCTGGATGAACTGGCGGATCTGTAGCACTTTGGGACCCTTGAATATAGGGGCTGGGGCACATACTAGCTTTTTGCAGCCAATGCAAAGGCCTTTCCAAATCTGAGTGCCAAATGGAGGACCTGGAGTTTTTTTCTGTTAACAAAACAAATAGCCCCACCCCCCGTCAAAAAATTCAGATTATTTGAGCATTTGATTTTTTTTTCTTACTGAGTACATATTACAAAATACTACACTAGGGACCATTTGCTAGAGAAAACAATAATGGGAAAAATATGATTCTTGCCCTTAAAAACTTCTACCAAATATAAGGAAGGAATGAGAGTTGTGTAAAGTGAGTTTTCCCTTTGTATGTGTTTCCAAGGATCTGGATGTTTTTAAATTCTGCTACATGATTTTCCCATGGCTTACATTTAGAGAAGAGCTATTCAAGGTCACAGTTATGCAATGAAGCTCAGCTTATGCCAAGTCCAGGCAATTATTCCCCAGTACCCCTAGGTAGCATATGAATTGATTTAGAATTAAGCAATCTGGAATTTCTTGGCTTCCTGTTCATTCTGACCTAGATATACTCTATAAGAAAGAAACTCTTCAATAATTGGGCCACCTTGGAGGGCACTGTAGCCTTCAGCATATTCTCTGAAACTTCTGCCCTAAAGAAAATTTTAGATTATCCTTATGATTGATTTAAGGTGTTGTGGTAAGGTTAGGGAAACATTGATGTCCTATGTTATGCCCAATGTGCGACCTTTCAAATGACTATTCCATGTCCATGGTTTTCCCAGTAATATCCAGTTAGACTGGATCATCACTACTGGACATGTGGGGTAACGGCATAAAAGATTAGGAGGAAGAAACACTTCCTTCATTAATCTCATATGTGATATATGACCTTTGTCGTAATGCTTTGACCTTGGATATTCCTTTAGTGAACCATTCTGTATGGCCTCTTCATTTCTTAGAAGACGATATGGAAGGCCAGTGCAGTGTGGCCCAAATCACACAGGAATGGGTAATTACTTGCATCCAACCAAGTTATTATGGCTCACCAAATTAAAAAAGGAGTGAAACGTTATCTAAGTGTTCATTGTCTGTGCCCTTGCTCTGAGGAAATTATGCCGTGTTTTAGGAACAAAAGACATCCCAATCTCAATTGCAATTTAAGGAGAACATTTAGTAAGTCTTAAAAGGGACAAAGACAACACAAAGACACAGAGATATCATATGGATGAGGGAGGCCATAGCACTAGGTTAAAATGGCCTCTAAGGATGCTAGTAGTTTAGGCATAGGCCAAAGGGAACTATCAGAAGTTCATGATTGGAGCTAATCAATAGATCACAGTTATGGGGGTGAGGGGCTACAGAAGCAGGCGCATGGTCATGATTGGGACACATACATTACGTTAGATACAAGGGCTAACAAGATTGGTCCAAGGCCACTTGACCATGGCATTTTAGGTCCAGACTGATAGTCATGATTCTTGATTCTGACACTGTCCTGAGTATGGACAGCCCCTAAGAGAAATTGCCCCTCCCTGGACTGTCTGAAGAATGCTGGAGGTATTTATTTTCCAAATTCAGGGTGCCTGAGGGCAAGATCATCTTACATCTATGGTTAATGATCAGAAGCAATTCAGTGAAGGTTTTATCTATGAGGGGACTCTGCAAATGGATCATAGCCTTCTGCAAACTGGGGTGCTCAGAATTTAATCTCTAATACAGTAGCAAAAACCATCACACATCAAACACATTTTCCTCCTCATTTAACACAAGTATTTCTTCCTGATTACATTATTAATGTCTCCATTGATTGAAAATGTTATCTGACAATACGGGGTATATCATGTAAGTGGCTTGACAAATGAAATGGCATTTCTTACAAGATGAAGGACCTCACTGTTCTTCTCCAGGAGAGCTTCCAGGAGAGTCTTTTAGAAACTTAAGAGTGGGCTTCTCTAGTCTGACAAAATTATAAAGTTTACTTTTTAACATAAAAATTATAAATCCAGGTCGAGCCCCGGTGGTGTAGTGGTTGAGTGCGGGACTGTGGCCCACGGGTTTGGAGGTTCAAATCCAGCAGCAGCAAGGGTGGGTAGCTCCCATGACCACCAGAGGGCAGTGGTGTCCCCACAAGAAGACAAACAAACCAACAAACAAAAAAGTTATAAATCGGGCCTGAGCCCCGGTGGCGTAGTGGTTATATGCGGGACTGCGGCCCACTGCGCTGGTGGTTCAAATCCAGCAGCAGCTCTCCAGGAGCAAGGCTGGGCCTCCTACTCCCACCAGAGGGCAGTGATGCCCCCCAAAAGTTATAAATCGCTACAATCCCTCACATCATTCTTATATGTATAATCAGTGTATTTTTTCATATGTGGAGAGATAAAAGGAAGAGTTAAGGATCTCAAATGGAAGATTTCCACAATATAATATCAGTCCATGATTGGAGAGGCAGGATCAACATGGGTTACTAAGAGTTGTCAAGCCTTGTTGTATCGCATACGATAAAGAAAACGAAAGCTTAAAGACACGATTTTACTGCCAGGGATGTATGCGTTCTTCTAACATTTATCATCATATCTCTAACTATGAAAATCTTCAAACGCAGATCTTCTTAAACCCCTTAAAATGAGCCCCGGTGCTGCTGTGGGTGACATATTAAGCTGCTAACCTCAAGTCATTCTCGGGGAGAAACATGAAGCCATTGGTTCCCATGAAGATTTTCAGAGCTGCCCTGAGTTAGAATCCACTTGACAGAGGTGGGTTGGGTTTAAGCCCATTACAGTTTCTCATAAGGAGGAAAAATTAGGAATGCATCAAATGAGACCAGAATCTCAGGTCCATCCATGGCAGAATAGGCAAGCAAAATACATGTGGAGCAGAAGCATACATACCTCAACTGAGGGAAAGTTCTCCCATGACCGTGACTGGAGGTTAGGAGGAACAATCGTATCCAGTTCTTTCTTCATGAGCCACGGCGATGCTTCATGGAAAGGGCGTAGGACGGTGACGCTCAGGGCACCTGATTCCAAGAGAGCTCTCAGAACATCTTTTTAAATCAAAAGATCATTGTATTGGGGGCTCCTACAACTCTCATAACAATCCATACATCAATTGCATTCAGCATATTTGTACATATGTTGCCGTCATTCTTTTCTAGATATCTACCTTCTAATGAGCCCTTAGTATCAACTTCTATTCCCTGACAACTCCCCCCCACCCCCACTCACCAATAATAACTTTTTACATCAAGAGTTCTCTGAGAAATGATTCATTACACCCTACAAACACTTTTGGAGACTCCGACCTCATAATCATATAAATGAGACATGGAGCTAACACTTAGGAATGAGACTTACAGCCACAACAATACCTAGATGCTGGATCTACATGCCTAGGATTATAGACTGACACCTAAACGACTGACTGTCAAAGCACTTTGAAGTGAATTCTTGTTTTCCTGCAGTTCTACTTGTGCCCTGCATGAGCCACATTCACAGAGAAAGAGCCAGGCATATTACATTGCACATATGCAATGAAATACTAGAAGATGCATGCTCCCCAGAGATGCAGGCATATTCACAAATGCACACAAAATTATCCAATTAAACAGAGAAAAAGTGAAAAAAAAACAAGCATATACATAAACCTGGATGCAGCATCTTTTGTACCCAGGTTATGATGCAGTTTTATATCTATATTTAAAAGTATACATTATATACTAATGGATTTTACTTGATGAAACATGCCTCCATAACCTCCAGCTACACTGATTTTTTTTGAACTAGATTAAAACAGCATGCGGTTCCTAGATAAATATAATTTATAGAACACCATCTATTTTCAGTTCACATTGTAACTTCCACATCACACACACTTTCCCATTTCAATAAATGCCATCACGGTGAGACTTGTCAATAAATTTATAAGAGAAACCTCAGTTTTTCCCCTGCTAAGATAAAAGGAGCACGTGAATAGACCTGTAGGTATGCCTAAACAGACACAAGATAGACACACGGTGGCTTAGAGGTAGGAGAGGTGTTCATAAACACTGTTTGTATAAGATTATGGTCAGATTCAGTTTGATATGAACATAAATTCAAGCAACTTCATAAATTGATCAACAGGATCTGATAGGGGCAACATGAAGGAGAAGAGTTGTGTGTGTGTGTGTGTGTGTGTGTGTGTGTGTGTGCAGGAAAGAAAATGAAGGAGGATGAGAATTGGTGAAGGACACAGTGAACTCCAGGATGTAGGGTTTCTCTACCTGGCTGTTCCTGTACTGGCTCTTGGAGAACTACAGTCATGGGTTCCCCATATGCCAAGGAGAGATATTCCTCTATGTCAGTGTCTCGAAGAAGTTCTACTCCGGATCCATCCGCATAGATAACAAAAAATCTATTTGAGGCAATAAAAATCTGATCACTTGAAGTAGTCTGCTAAAATACCTATTTTCCCCCCAACTTCAAAGTGACAAACAACAAATAAATTGATTATTATCGTTTACCTGGGGATATGTTCACCATAGATTTGCAGATGATTCTTCTGGAGGTGCAGAGAGGATAGACTGTCATAGCCCTCAGTATTTGAATCCAGATCCTCCTCAGATTTGTGTTCAGGGAGAACAGTGGAGGTACTACCATCAGCCATGACCTAAAAAGCCAAGCGGAAAAGCAGTCAAAAGAAAGAAAGCGAGAAGGAAGAAAGAGAGAAAGAAAGAAAGAAAAAAATGTCACGAAGCTTAGCTCTTTCCAAGGCCAATTTGAGAAAGGAGATGATATTTGGATATCCTCAGAAAATCAGGCATGTTGCTTTGCAAGGCATCTCGTACCACGTATAAAATCCACTGCCAGCGACTTGATTCTGACTCATACAACCCCATGGAGCAGAACAGAACCACTCCCTGGAGTCTCTGAGGTTGTAAATCTTCATGCGAGAAGATAGCTTCATCATTCTCCTGAGATAGGTTCAAATGGTTGATCAGCTATTGCGCAATCAATTATTTACTACCAGGTCCCTGTTCACGAAGTGTAGATTTTATTAATAAAATTAAAAGTGTAGTAGCACTTCTTTATCTACAATCCACACCTTGAATGTGAACACAGACAGGGAAAATCAATATGTTCAGAAAAGACTACTGGTTGGAATTGGACATCCACTTGATGTCAGTGTGGGCCGCCTTCATCTTGGCCTTCAGCTCATGGTGATCCCACGCACAATGAGATTGAACCATTGTTATCCATAAGGGTTGCATTGACTGACTTTTCCAAAGGTTGCCAGACCTTTTTCCTTACCCAAACTCGCCTGGAAGCACTGCTGACGCTTGTTCACACACTGTGATGTGATCCAGCACTCAGTGCTGGCTTCATGTGAGGTGCAGTGACTGGGAACAGAGCCTGGGTCTCTTGCATGGAAAGCACATATTCCACTCACTGCCCTTACTCAGTTGATGATTGTCGTCAAACTGGCATGGAATCCGTTACCACTCATTGTGACTCCACGTGCGCAGAGTGTTAAGGTTGTGACCTTTTGGAAGCAGATGACTCGTGCTGACTTCAGGGATGCCTAGGGGTGGGTTTGCACAGCTGACCTTCAGGCTAGTAATCGAGCGAAAACCCAATTGAATCACATCTTGCAATACTGATGAGGGCTAGGCTGTGATTCTCAGGGCAGAATTAAAATACATGGGTTGAAGGCATAGAGAAACAGACTTGCTAGCCCTAGTCAGCAGAGCTTCCCAGATACCCCCCATGTCTCCTCAGAAAGGGGTGTGGAGCAGCCTAAGGGCTGTGGGAGAGATGTCCAGAGAAGGAACAAAGCATGGGGGAAAACCTGGATAACACAACCCAGAAATTTCACTGTACAAGAATTTGGACTTTATGCTTCAAGTGCATTGTAAATTGAATTTTGTTGGATGCCTGACAAGACACTGCAAAAAAAGGGTCTCATTTGGTTAGCAAAGAAAAAAAAAAAGATGCAGAAGAGGGCTTGTCTGTACTCCAAGGCAAAGAAGGGGACTCTGAGTTTGTGGTCTGGCTCTAAATCTAAAAAAAATAATTTCACTACCTGCTAGCTGATAGATGAAATTCTCCTGTTACATATGATGTGCCAGCCAAAGAAGAGGAACAAGAAAGACAGTAAGTGCCGAGAGCAAGGGCTAGCGAAGATTTTTCCTGTTCAGAACCAGATAGTAACCATGTCAGTGGCTGCTGACCATACCGTCTGTCACAGCAACTCGACTCTGCCATTACTCTGCAAAATCAGCCATTTGATAGCGTGTGAGCTATTCACTGTGGCTATGCTCCAGGAACATTTTATGACACTGGAATTTGAATTACCCACAATTCTTATGTCATGCAAAATCTTCTTCTTCCGAATTTCTTCACAACCATTTAAAAAATATGACAGACCTTATTAAAGACACATGGCCTGCAGAGTTTTGATTTGGCAATACTTGATGTAGATGTGTCTCTGAGTGGTTCAAATGTTTAATGCTAGCAGAAAGTTTGAGGTTCATGTGTTAGTCCAGGTAAACTAGAGAAACAAACTCATAGACACACATATGGATATAAGGGAAACGTTTATATACAGAGGAATGGGATATTGAGAAAGTACCTCAGCTCAGTCCAGTTCAAAGTCATAAGTCTGATATTAGCTCATATGCCTGATATCAGTCTATAAAGTCTCCTTCTGACTCATGAAGTCACAGGCCAGTGGGTGCAGAGTCCTGGCATTGGCAGGGGTCTCCCCATGGCTCCTCGCTTCCAGGACTCAGGGTCTATCAACAGCATCCAGTGGTGGTAGAAGCAACTCAGCGCTGGCAGGGGTCTCCACGAGGCTTCTCCAGCTTCAGAGGTCTGGTTCCATCAGGGTAAGGCCATGTGGCTTCTCCTCTGGCTCCTCTAGCTTCTCAGATGCTGCAATCTTGTCTTGTCTGTAGTTCATCATCTCTGAGACTAACGCCCAACAACTGGGGAGATAGCTTCTCATTTCCAGGAGGGAAATATCACGAGATTTCCCAGAAGTCTCAGGAGAAAGCCATGCCCACACGGAGGCCTCATTGGCTACTCAATGGCTACCTCCAGAATAATAGGCTAGACTCCACCCATACATCCCAATCATGAAATTCACATAAGCATGTGACCGCCACAGTTCAAGTCCACCCAGAAATGACCCGGAAGAAAGAGTTGCAATTTACTGCTGAGAAACTAACCATTGAAAACCCAGTGGAGCGTCGCTCTACTCTGACTCTACTGATGGAGTGACCATGAAATGAAAATAACTCACAAGTAATTGCTTGATGGTCTAGAGGTTATGGTAGAGAAAGACAGAAGAACAGAAAAGAAAATTCTATCATCGAATATCTGAACACCTCTTCAGGCTTTCCACCTCTGAATCCCAACCTGACAGCTCACTAATTTATATTTCTCACATGGACTCTACCTGGTCACACAACTCTGTCTGCTCCCCACCCCCCCCACCATGTATCTGCTCTCACTTAAACTGGGTAAAAGACCATTCTTACATCATTCCTTTTGGCTGGCATCATTTTTAGATGTCTGCTAAATGTTCTCCCTTTCTGTTCTGATGATTTATTTGGCTTTAACATTTTTATCATCCCAACTGGGGGACTTTATACTTGAGAACCAAAGAAAAGGAAATGCCAAGCATTACAGTTTGCCAATGCGCCAAGGCAACTATGGTTAAAAGGCAGGAGGCAAACTTTACAGGGTTGAATACTTCAAAAGCAAAGCCACAGGCTTATATTTAAAAATGCACTGTACCTGGAAAATGTTTCCCTCAGGATCCATGACCTCACAGATAATTTCTGATGTGTGCTTCATGATGTATTTGCTAGCTCTCAGCTGGTCACGTTTTTGGAAAGGATAGTATAGTTCACTGTTTGATTCATGGCAATATGTAGCTGAACAATCTCTATCAATATAAAGACAGCCAGTGCTTGAAGGTAACACCTGGAAGGACAGCAGAAGACAAAAAAGAACTAAAAAAATTAAATGGAGGAAAGTACTAGAAGGTAAAGAACACTTATATAGATATAAATTCAGGCATATACATATATGTTTATATATTATGATGGGATATGGTCTCTGTGCATATATTTATGTGTTAAGTATTAAGGTAGCAGACAGACATTGGGCCTCTACTCAAGTATTCCCTGAATGCAAGATCAATGAATTCTAAGTGCCTGGTATTCTGTGATGTTCACCTTCCTGACAAGATCACTGAAGACAAAATGGGTGCATAAGCAAAAGTAGTGAAGAAAGCTGATGGAGCCTGGATATCAAACAATATAGTGTCTGGGCTCTTAAAGGTTTGAACATAAATAAGTAGTCATGAATCTGGGAAGCAACAAAGACCACAAGGAAGAAGTGCATCAGCCAGTGTGATCATGAGGTGTCAACAGGATTAGGTAAAGGGATCAAAAGATCCCAAGCAAACAATCATATTGTTGCGAGTGATGGGGGGCAGAGTGGAGACCCAAAGCCTATCTGTAGATAACTGAACCTCCCCTCACAGATGAGTCACACGAAAGAGATGAGCCAGCCAGGGTGCAGTATAGCACCGACAAAATATACAACATTCCTCTAGGCTTTTTTTTGGGTGGCATCACTGCCTTCTGGTGGGAGTGGGAGGCCCAGCCTTGCTTCTAGAGAGCTGCTGCTGGGTTTGAACCTCCAAGCCAGTGGGCTACAGTCCCACACTCAACCACTACACCACTGGGGCTCAGCCTTCTCTAGTTCTTTTAATGTGTCCTCTCTGCCACTATCAAGTCCCCTGTTATACCTTACAAATCTGACTAGACCAGACCGTGTACACTGGTAGAGATAAACACTCTTGACACATGGAATGAAGGACAGATAAATCCCTCAGGAACAATAATACGGTAGTGATACTATGAGAGTAAGGGGAAGATGGGAGCCAGTGGGGGCTGGGGGGAGAAAGGGAGAACTGATCTCAATGATTGACTTATAACCCCCATCACCCCACAGGGTGACGGACAACAGAAATGTGGGTGAATGGAGGCAGCAGATGGTATGAAATATGAAAATAATAATTTATAACTTATCAAGGGTTTATAATGGGGGGAAGATGGGGGGATTGATGAAAATTAAGGGCTCCAGTAGAAATAAAATGTTTTGAAAAGGATGATGGTCACATAAGTATAAATGTTGCTCATACAGAGGATGTACGGATTGTTATAAGAGCTGTAAGAAGCCCCAATAAAATGATTTATCAAAAATAAAAAAAATTCTTATTCAATTTGGAGGACTTGGAAAACTGTTTTTGGAAAAAGATTTTTCACAGGCGATAGCCACAAATTTAGTACTTCCAAGAAGAATGCATCACCAAAAAAAGGTTAAAGATTTGCAAAGAGTTTCCTGTACAGAGACAAAGTGAGTGATGAAACTACAGTTTACCCTGTGTTCTCACATTTCATCTACTTGTTTTACTATCTCTTTGATATAATCTTCCTAACAGTATTTTATTTCAGATTACTTCACATATATTAAACCAAGCCAAAGACTCCTGATATTTGCTTTCACTATTTAACGTGGGGAGTTACAACTCTAAATTTCCTTCTGAGCACTGTTTTGGTTACACTCCATAAGTTTTAGTAGGTTGTGTATTCATTTTCATTCACCTCTCTATATTTTCCAAATTCTCTCTTGCCTTCAAAGCGATTTAATTTCCATGTGTGTGCAAATTTCCAAAACTTATTTCTGTTACTGTTTTAATTTCAGTTCATTTTGATGAGGGAGTATAGCAAGTACGATTTCATTCCTTTCAAATTTATTGAGAATTATTTTGGGACCCAGTAGATGTGTATTCTGGAAAACGATCCATGTGTGCTGAAGAATGACTATTCTACTATTGTTGACTGGAGAATTCTATCAGGGTCTGCTTGGTCTAGCTGACGATTGTGCTGTTCAAGTCTTCTATTTTCTTTTTGATCTTTGGAATAACTCGCATAACTCTTATTGAAAGTGAAATATTGATGGTTCCAACTATGATTCCTAGATGGTCTACTGCATATTTCATTTCTGCCAGAGGCTTCATTAAAAAACAAAGAACAAGTGTAGCCTATTTCAATACATATTAAAGGATCAGATCATAGAAGATAAATGCATAACAGATAACGGTTAACATTACAGGGCTTTTCACTGACCCTGGAGGTGGGCTCTCTAAGCATAGAGGATTCTTAAGGGGGATGCCCTGTATTTTCTCTTGCACCTACCTGGTATGTTCCTTGTGGCTTTGCAATAATCGATGTTCCATCTCCAAAGGTGGCACAGCAGCTACTGTCCTCACAGTTGGTAATAACAGTTGCATAGTGTGAGTTCTCTATGCGCATGCACTTCACCTGCCTGGTGACTGTTTGAACACCTTCAGCTACAAGCAAGTGCAGGGTTAGCAGATCAGGTGGGCTGCATGTGACTGAGAGCTGGTTACAGCTGGCTGAATCTGCCGCTGTCTGCTGACTGGCTACCCTTTCTAGAGAAACAACCCAGAGGTGCATAGATACCAAGTGCTGAGAATTCCACTGGGTTTCAGCCCGGCCCACTCTCCTCATCATTTTTTGGAGAATTCTGTGTACTTAATGGACTGCTTTATTCTCATGACTCCATCTCAAAACACTGGAAGCATTCAGAAAAGCACAGTAGACAATTTAACCACGTGTATATCCAGCAACCAAAAATTATACTTGTAGCTATTTGCCAGGGTTCCTTCAAAGCTTAAAAAATTTCTATAAGAAACGTTTTACAGAAAACTTGAAATCAACCTTTATCCTTTATCCCTTTCAGTCCATTTCCACCTTTTATAAAATACATGTCTTGAAAATATAATCAAAGGGTGGGGGTCAAAAAACTTAACAGAAATTTCAAGATCTTCTAAATCCAATTCCCCCCCCCCCCCCTCTGTAAACTTTTTGAAGGTTCCATGTCTTTTAAATATTGTTTAAATTCACATAAATAATGTATTTATGCACCATTCAACAGGTGACTTTTTGCTTCGTGGTGCTTTGAGACATTTAGCCATGCTAGACGGAGCTGGGCTGCTTTCGGGGGTGAGCAGATGGAGGCTAATGTAAAGGCTATCCATTCAATTTCACGAGCTGCTCTGGTGCACGGTGGTTACACTCTGGGCTGTGAGCTACGACGTCCACAGTTGGAAACCACTGGCGGCTTAGTGGGGGAAAAGACAGGGCTTTCTACTCCCATGAAGGGTGACGGTTTGGGAAACCCACAGAAGCAGTTCTACCCTGTCCTATAGGGTGACAATGAGAGTGAGTGAGCGCTCCCTGGAGAGAGATGCCGCAGTCAGCTTCTGGAAAGATGACAGCCTTGAGAGCCTGATGGAGAGGCTCTATTCTGTTCCATAGGCTTGTCATGGAGCGGATATCATCTTGCAAACAATACATTCCCTTTTCCTGATTTTGGTTGTTTGTGTGTGTGTGTGTGTGTGTGTGTGTGTGTGTGTGTGTGCCTGTGTATTTCATTCCTTTCAACTGATACATCATAGTACTCTCTTATAAGAATTAGCTACATTGTTTTTCTTTTCTGCCACTGATAAATGTTGAAATGTTTAGCCAGTGTTTCAATTTTACACCCATACTTCAAGGTTTCCTTATGAAATTAAAGTATGTTACATAAATAAAACACACGTTACACTTTTATTTTACACACTGTGCACCCATGAGGTATTTCATATAAGCCTAGTGCACTTATGAAAATACCTTAGAGGCAAGTGTGTGGGGAGGGTATGACTAGGGCAATGAAGTATGACACATACATTATTCCCAGAAAACACAGTATGTAAGAGTATCTTTATATATATTCAAAAGTATGTGCATTTATATATATATATATTCATTGATACTGTACTTAATTGTACAACGAAGAATTTAACGCATCAAACAAACTCTAGCATTAAATGAAAAAGGGGGGCTGAGCCCCGGTGGTGTAGTGGTTGTGTGGGACTGCAGCCCACAGGGTTGGCAGGGCAAATCCAGCAGCAGCTCTCCAGAAGCAAGGCTGGGCTTTCTACCCCCACCCGGGCAGTGATATCTGCCCCCCCCCCAAAAAAAAGGGTCCAGGGAATAATTTTTCTCTAAAAATCTTGTAGAAACTAGATTAGGAAAGTCAGTAGGCCGTGGCTTCTGTGGGCAGCTGCAGCTTTGTTTTTTACTCACACTGCATTTCTGACAATGAAAGGGATGCTGGACCTTAGAGGAAACCAAACTATAGACACTGATGTGGGCAAATTAGATGCCTTGTGATTCAAAAGAAAGGAGTCCGGGACCAGATGTCTAGTAGAGTTCAGACACAATGCTTAGCTTTAAGCCACCATCCACAGGACCTTAGAACTGAAGTGGTGAAAATGAGGATGATGCTGTTATTCTTATTCCCATTCCCATCTCTATTAAGGGTAAAGACCACAATCAAAGGTTCTCTTACAGTCTGCTTAGCATTACCTAAAACATCACTGATTGGCTGACTTCATTAAAATAATTTTCCTTATATGTATGTGCAACAATGGTGATGATCCTCCCTCTCTTAGTTTAAAAAGTTACCAGATGTTGGCAAGCTTAAACCTACTCGTTTCTTGACCATTGGGAAGAATATGATCCTCATAAACTTGATAGAAGGTTGTGATTCTGGTGCCGTCAGCATGATCCACTATCCGGGTACCATCTTTCTTCTCAACAATGACCACTTTGTCTTCTCGAGTTGTCATGACCTGAAGGTGTGAACGTGAAAATCATCAGTTGGTCAGGGGAAGAGTCCCAAGTCTGCTTATTTTGATGCTGCAATGAAGAAAAGGATGGTACCAAAAAATTCTAATTATGGATTTACCCCATTTTTATCAGTTATTATTGCATAAATATTATCCAATCTTTGCAAGAACCTGGAAAGCATGAAATTATGGCTACATTTTAGAGATGAGGAAACATTTTATAGATAAGGGTAGGGAAGTGAAGAAGCTTTCTCAAGGTCTCTGAATAAGTAAAGTTCCAGGCTAGTAGTTAAGGATCACTTGACTTCAAAGCTGTTGCAATGTCTACTTCAACACATTCTTGAGTAAAAACTTGACATTAGGACTGGACTGATCTAGGCTTGTCTTGGGAAAAGAACACAGGTCTCATTTCCAGAAAAGTTATGGATATAAGATATTGGTAGTGTCTTGCCTGTATTAAAACTAATCTGTAAGGTTGCACTGGTGACAAGTGACTCTTGGATCAATTGTCATGGATTCAACAATATGTCCCAATACTTGTAATTTCACAACTATGATATACTAGATTGAGGAGGCATATTAAAGATGGATCTTATCCTCCATTTTTTTTTGGTGGCATCACTGCCCTGGTGGGAGTAGGAAGCCCAGCCTGGCTCCTGGAGAGCTGCTGCTGGATTTGAACTGCCAACCCTGTGGGCTGCAGTCCTGCACACAACCACTATGCCACCTGGGCTCAGCTGATCTTATAATAAAAGAAATAAAAATACCATTGAAAAAAATTTTAAATAGTGCAGGAATCACAGAAAAATTCCAGTTGGTAGCAAGGGTGTCTACCTAAAAGAACATTAAATAGACCCTTAAACATTGACGCTACCCCACTGATGAGAGGAGACATACCACTCAGATCCCACTTTAAGAAAGGACCTGTGGGTCATGCAGGCTGCCAACATTTAAGGCCAGCATTTAGCACACCTGCCAGAGCTGCAGAGAGCCCACACCTGGGCTCAAATCCTTACGAGGGTTATTCAGTGACTGAATGAGACTGAACCAAAGTTGGGGCATTAGAACAGATAACATTCATGCCTGAGTCCCCTGATAAGTTTCTGACCCCTTCCTTTCCACCCCCCACCCCGCTTTTTCAGGTCTACATTACAGTTCAGCTTCTTCCTCTGTCCACTCTTGCATTCAAAAATCATGATCCCTAATAAATACTTCCCACCCTGAACAAAGGGCGGCGCAAGCAGGGTCACCAAACAGCAACAACAACTCTCAGCTCTAGCTCTATATTTTGTTTCTGGAGAGCTCAACCGGCAACCATATATTACACAGTGGGCACTTTCTAAACTTTCACTGTCCTACAGGACCCAATGTTTTCCTGTAGAGTAAATGTAGGGGGAGCAGGTTCATATAAGCTGATAAAGGACTAGCAGTTGCAGGGCCCCCAGCCCCATACCTTTTTGGCTTAAATATCTTTGCATATCGGGAGCAGCTGAAAATGTATGGCAGGCAGAAATCGCTATTTAACAGACAAAAAATGTGCAGTGCTCATTGTTTAGGTCCTGAATATAGACACTCTCAACCAGGTGGGTGTAAAGAAAAATACTGCCATATAATGTGAGAATTCAGAGCATGCGTCCTCGAGTTAGGGTTTCTGTGTTCAAATCCCGCCTCCATGAATAGCTTTGGTGAGCGGCTTAACCTATCTGTGGTCTCCTTTCCTCATTTGCAAAAATATTGGCCAACAATAGATGGAGTGTTTTCTTTAGGAAAATGAAACAGACTGAATGAGAGGATGCGGATAAAGTAGTAGGTCATCCAGTGGGCAGTGACTAAGATGAGCTCTTATTCATCTACAACAGATACTTAAAGATTCTCCTTTTAGCATTATTTAAACAATTTATAACATCCTGCTGTCTTCTGCCCACCGCAGGATGAGATCATAACTATCCTTTTCTGTCGTTGTGCTACCACAATATAAATCATGTTTCCTGAAGACCCGATAGTTCTGGCACGGGTGCATATTAATGTCTCCACTCAATCCAAGGACTAATGGTCATCTCCATTCTAGGAGTAAGGCAACCTGATTAGAAACTTGGTCTAATCATAATTCTAATAAGAAGCGTGGCCGAAACCAAGAAGTGCTCAAATCAAGTCTGCCTCATCCTGAGCACACTGTCTACTCCTCTAAAATGTGCACCCTCCTGTCAGGCAGTGGGAAATTCAGTTTCCTGGTCCTATTTGCCTGATGGGTAAAGGCTGTTGGGATCTGGAATACAGTCTCCTGAGTTCCATATTCTGATAAGCACTAGCTGTGTGGTTTGGGACAAGTTACTTCACCTTTCCTCAAGTTTTGGATATCTCATTTGTAAATGGAAAATGATCGTTTTATTTATTTATTTGTGAGGATGACATAACTCTGGCACACAAAAAAAATCTCAGTAATTATTAGTGTGTTGTAGTTGGTATTCCATTCCTGCTAAATTTAGGCTCTGGGATGTGGGCTTGTGCTTTTAAAATGGTGGTGGATATTAATAAGAAAAAAAAGAACTGTTAATGAAATCTTCCTAATAAGTCAAACAATTTCCATAAGGGGTGGATATCAGCAGTTTATTTAAATTATTGGGAAACAAACAAAAATTTAACTGCCTGAGATGTGATATAGTATTTGGAGTTTCATAAAAATATTACTATCAAGGGCTCAGCCCCGGTGGCATTGTGGTTGTGCGTGGGACTGCGGCCCTCTGGGACGGAGGTTCAATTCCAGCATTAGGGCTGGGCCTCCTACTCCCACCACCAGAGAGCAGTGATGCCCCCCCCTCCAAATATTACTATCAAACAAGGTAAAACATTATTGAAAGTCTTTAGAAGTAGATTGAGGAAGAAAGGAAAACATCTTTGGTTGAAAGGTGCAATTCAACTCAATAACAAACATCTATTTGGCATTTGATGCATAGGATGTGGTTATAGACAATGGTGAAGTCAGAGATCAGACCCCTGAAAAGATTCTGCATCTTGTTTTGATCCAGATTGTCCTGGGAACCTTCATACGTGATGCTAGAAAGATAGCTCAAGAGAGGGAAGAATTAAGTTTTTAGTCCCCAAGAGTTCATTCAAATTGTGTCTCACAGTTCTCACACATATACTTTTGACCAGGTTACTTTATACTTTGGGGGAAGTTTCCTCATTTATTTAATACTTTCCATTGAGGTGAGAACAGAACAAGATTACTTTCTTATGCTACAAAAAGGGGGGAAAAAACCCCAACTTTGCATAGCTGCTGAATTCTTGAGTTATTTAATATGGGCACGTCTTACTTCTTAAATGCACAGTAAGTTCTTTGAAGTCAAAGATTACTAATAATTTCTCTTATCCCTGCAAGCAACACAAACAAGAGGAAACAGGAATAAACTACCAGACCTTAAGGCTTATGTTTTTGAACATAGGGAATACATAACATCACTAGTCATATAAGCCTTATATAGAAACTGTAGAAATTCATGACCTGCCTCCTTAATAATAAGAGTACTCATGCTGGTCAAGTAAGCCACGTGATGCTTTCAAGTTTGAGAAAATGAATTCCTCCATCTATCCATAAACAAACAGTCCGCTGATTACATAACAGATATTTACTGTAAAATGTATGGTTTGGCAGGCACTTCCCATGTGCTGCTTCATGAGTCCAATGACTTAAACATTTTTGCATTAATAAATAGTCTGCCATACCGTTCCATTGACAGGATCTGTGGCTTTGAAGGATAAAAGTGGGGCCAAGCCTGTTATTCTCTCTAATCCTTTGGTGCCAATCCGATTTCCTTCAGGGGTGGTGGTAAACCAGATGCCTGGATGGACTTCCACGGGAGTTACTATTTGAACTGCCTCTGGAGGAGGATCGTGGGCTTCGTTCTTATGTGCCACTGATGATGGATTTTTGTGACCTTTTCCTGTGGATGTCCAAGTAAAATAAAACACAGCGGTATTATTTTCATATCAGTGATATAAAGCATTCATTACGTTTTGATACAGTACAGACTCTCTTAACCACCGTGGCATGGGTAGCAATAAACGCTAAACAACAAACATACTGTCGGAGTTGATTCTGTCTCACAGTGGCCCTATAGTATTTGCTCTTTTGGTTTTGGAGGTCGTAAATCTTTATGGAAGCGGAAGGCTGCATCTTTTTCCGATGGAGTGGCAGCTGGTTTCAAACTGCTGATTTCAACCCCATCCAAAAGCTTCTATGCCACCAGAGCTCTTTGGGCAATGTGTATTTAATTCATTATTTCTCAACTAAGTCACATTTTGTTGATTGTTTCTCCATGAGGAACCACATAAAGCTATGAATATCATAACAGTGGCTGGATTCTGACCATCTGCCCGTATACAAACACAACTGTCCACACGTACACAACTGCCTGCTGCACAATAGTACCTATTCGGCTCCAATTCTGTATAGTTTTGAATCTCCTTCTATTTCCTTGGACCTTAGAATTTGAGCTTTGTATCATGGTTTCTAAAGTGTACTTCCCTCTATCTGATAAACAGCCAACCAATCATGGGTCAGCCTGATGAACCCTGATTTTGTATAAGAGAGAGGTACAGAGCCCAGCTGAGGGCTCTTGCCCATTCACCTTCTGCATCCTGTTTCTCCTTCATAGATGACCACTTTTGTCACCTGCACTTCCCAGGAGCTGTCAGCAGACTGCTGAGTCGAATTCTTTCCGCTGACTTTGGATTCAGGTACCTCTGTGTCCACCCACCTGTCGCTCTCCTGCTTTGTCATCTTGCTTCCTATTCATCAGCTTCCGTAGCTCCATCACTCAGGAGTATGCTGGTCTATCTCTTGAAGACCTTATTAATCCATTACATATTGAGAGGTTTTAATGACTACCTTCCTTGGTGGTAATTTTGGCTTACATTTGATCTATGGACTCAAATGTAACTGGACCACTTTATTTCCATAACTGGGTAAGTCAATCTCTTTCGATCTGCATAATGCACAAACATCACTGGTTTGGTCTCTCTAGAGAACCCAAACGGACACAGTATTCTAGCATAAAAAAAATCACTATTGAGTGATCAGGGCTTATTCTACCACCCAGATACAATGATTCTAGATTTGCACATACTTGAAACTACATCTTCAAATTACATAACTATAAATCATCTCAGAGATGAAAATTCAATTATGATGAGCCTATAGGACTGAATAGACTATTATATACTTTTAGCAGGCCACTTACACATACTTTGTTACATATTGACATCATAGAGTTTTTAAAAATCTGTCCATATATAGAATAAAACCGCATCTACTGTTATCATAGCAACCCTATGGGACAGAGTATAATTGCCCAGCTGGGTTATCTCTTTGTTAAAATGGGAATATCACTTGCTTCTTCTACAGAGCAACTTGTGAGTTGGATTTGTTTGCAGTCTAGCACTTTTGTCACTGCACCAACATGCTGCCTCCCAGGAGACTGAACAGGCATTGACTCACCTTGACCTGTAGGCCAAGGACAATCTATCTTGTCTTGCACAGTGTGTGAAGCACTAACACTTTTTATCTTTTGAAATGGTTGAAAAGTCAACCATTCATGGCATATGAAAATGATACATGAGATTCAAATTCTAGTGTCCATAAGGAAGCATTTCAGAACACAGCTGTCACATATGGAATTGTGTCAACTTGGCCTCACCATGAATCTTGGTAGTTATTAAAGACACAATTTGACAGTTAGGTAATGATGTGATCACGTCTCCTGATGTGATCTGATACGATCAGCCAAGCAGTTGGAAGGGTATTAGGGTAGGATGCGATATCTTTTCCCAAGTTCCAGCAATTATCTTACAAAAGGTCCTCAAGAAGATGGATTGACGCATGGGCTGCGACAAGGGGTTCAAGCAAAGGAACGACTGTGAGGATGGCATGGGAATGGGCAGTGTTTTGTTCTTTTGTGCATGGGGTTGTTATGGATCGGAACGGACTGCATGGCATGGAGCAACAGCGAAAGAGTAAGAGAGAATGGCTTTGTTCGCCACTGCCACCCCTCTGTGATCTTTCTCATGCAGCAACACCAGATGACTAAGAGAACAGCCAGGCCCATTTGGTTACTCGCAGGCCACAGCAGCAGAGTTGAGTGGTTGTGATGTAGACCATCTGGACCACCAAATCCAAAATATTTGTCTCTAGTGTTCTTAAAAAAAAGTTTCTTGGACGTGGATCCAAAGCTGGGCAATATAGCTGAGAAATATGAGCTAAGAATCATGAAGACAAGGGTATATCCAGCAAAAAAGAGTAGTAAACATGCTCCTTTAAAGAATATACAGACCTTTGAAAGCCAAGCACACAAACGCACCTTGACCATATGTGTGTGTATACATAATGGGTCCAAGAATTAGTTTAAAAACAGGTATAAAAACAAACTTGGTCACAGGTTTGAGGGTTTACAAATGCTCACTTGAGGGAGGGAGAAGGCAATATAAAACAGGCAAGAAGTGGATTGTGACACATAAGGGTCCATAGGTCCACTGCCATCAAGTCAACGTTAATTCATTGTGACCTTAAAGACAGGGTGGAACTGCCCCTGTGGATTTCTGAGACTGTAACGCTTTGTGGGAATGAAATGCCCTGTCTTTCTCCCTTAGACTTCTGGTGTTTCTGAACTCCAAGGAGCATCTACTAGAGGGGCAAAACAGGCTTGGTGTTCCCCCAAGAAATCCATTTACACAGGAATGCCACTGGTGACCTGACAACTTCTGGGAAACCTGACTCTGGCCTCAAATAGCTGTCGTCGGAAAATAGATTGCCAGGCCTTTCATCTGAAGTGCTTTCTCTGGGTGGGCACAGGCCTCTAACCTTTCATTTGGCAGCATCGCCCAGGGATGTGAATGTTAAGAAAAACATATCTGTCTCTGGAAGGCTTTATGAAATCCAATATAAATTGAGAGGTTTTATTCACTACCTTTTTTGGTGATGACACTCTCCGACGGCGCTGTTTCAAATTTTTGTTGAGAAGGTGATTCTGTGAAATCTATACTGTGAGGACTCGTTAGCATGTCAGAAGGACAGACAGGGCCGGAATCAGGGCTCTGGCTTACAGCACCATTGGCAAAAAGGATCTGAAGGAAAGTTAAGATGTCTCAGTTTCTCAAAAGCCAGGTAGATACTGGTCAACAATTTCTATCAGGCTGCAAACAGAAAAGAATGAAAAATAACGCCCAGGAGGAATAGGAACAAGTACCCATGGCCAGCAGTGCACAGCAGAGGAGAGAGAGTGGATTTGGACCTCAGAGGCAAGCATTTAACGGTCAGCACTGTATTGGCAATTCATCTCCCTTCTCCCTTTTATTGACTGTCTGTAGTGGGATTGTTGTAAAAAAAATGCCCCTTCCCCCTCATTCTTCACCCCTTTTTTATACAATGGGAAATTACCAACTCTATTTCAATTGTTCTAATCATTACTATTAAAGTTTGAGCACACACATGTAGATAGTTTATCTCAACATCTAGCTACTATGCCAAAGAGTTAGAGGTGCTACAGATCCAACCAGCTAGTGTTGTAAAGTTTTCCAATAACTATGACAAGCATCTCTTGTTTGTAGCATCTACGTTGCTAGCAAGAATACTGAAGTCCACCTGTAACTTGTTTTTTTATAGGTTCCCCTCAGGAAGCTTTGAGGATGTCTTTCTATGCATGGAGTTCCACAATGTACTCTGACATATGTAGATGTGGATATTTTAAAGACAATTAGTATCAATCTTGAGTAGCACTTCATAATCCGGATTACTCGGAGTCATACATTTTTTTTTTAACTCTGGGATATAAAAATATCACTTCCCCCTTCACTCTCACTATTTTCTTCTTTAGGAAAGATACTCTCTCTACATATTACTTCTTCAGTCTATTAGTTTTCCTTGTTTCAGAGCACCACCACCTGTTTGGTCTTTTAGAATCATTATTCTTAATTGCTATAAACTCTTGAATTTTTTCTGTTACAACTTAAAACCATTACTTTATAGGCCTAGGACTTCTCAGTTACTTATAGTGAGCCAAATGTTAATTTTACTCACTGTCAAGTTTTTCTGTATTATTTGCAAGTTTATATTGATTTACTGTCTTTTTAGGTGCCATTTTGCCCATCTATTGAATAGTGTGCTTTATTTCCCTAAGATTGGTTGACCTCAAAGATGGATGATTCTTGGAAGCATTATCATATTTATTTTTGAGACTCTCTTCTCCCCTCTAGGTGAATTCAGTGCATTGCCATAGGAGCACCTCTTTGGTGACCATGGGGACAAGACAGAGCTGGACATTTGGCTCTTCAGGAAGTGCTCAGCTACCTGGGGCACTTCCTGGTTTTCTGAACCCATTGCTGCATTTGTGAAACGACTGTGTTAAAACTCACACTTTTGTTTTTCAGTTTCCTCTGCTAAATGTTTTACACATTGCACTTATATCTCCATCTTGCCGATCCCACTCATCTAGCAATTTCTAAGAATTATCCCAATTTTCTGATCTAATAATGACATTTTTATGTTCTCCAGTGCTGCTATAAATTTACTACTGAAAAGTATTTTTTTTCCATTCTTATTTTAAGGTGACTTCAGAGGAAGGAGAGTGTCACAGTTGGGTGTTATGTCAACTCTGGTGTGAAGTACTATGATAAGGTCTACTCCGTGATGGGAACTTCTGTGATGTAGTCAAACAGCTATGGAAAGAACAGGGTGGAGACCTGTTGTTGTTGGGTGTCATTTAGCCAGTCCCAACCCATTGCAATGAACAAGAGAATGAAACACCTATGGGTCCTGTGTCACCCTCGCCATTGTTCCTCCACTTGAGCCTATTGTTGCAGCCATTGTTGATTCATGTCCTTGAAGGCCTTCCTCTTTTATGCTGCCCCTTTCCTTTACCAAGCAGGATGTCCAGGCACTGGTCTTTCCTGCTGACATGGCCATGGCCATCCTTGCTGCGAAGGTGCACTCTGGTTGTTCTTCTTCCCAGACAGATTTGGTTGTTCTTTTGGCAGTCCACAGTACTTTTGGCATTCCCCAGCACCAGAATTCACCTGTAGCAATTCTTCTTCGGTCTTCCTTATTCACTGTCCAACTTTCCCATGCACAGAGACTATTGAAAATGCCATGATTTAGATCAGGCATACTTTAATCCTCAGAGTATCATCGCTTAATCCTCAAACTTTAATCCTCAAAGTATCATCTGAAGAGGTCTTGTGCAGTTGATTTACTTAGTAAAATCCATTTCTTATCTTGTCTGCTGCTTTCATTGCATTGACTGTGTATCTAAGAAATTAAAAAATGCCTCAATAACCTCACTGTGTTCTCCAAGTATCATGGTGTTACCTGTTGGTCAACTGTGAGGCTTTTGCCTTTCTTTACATTGAGTTGTCATCCACACAGCAGGCGGCAATTCTTGCTCTTCATCAGCAAGTGCTCAAGTCCTCCTCATGTTCGGCAAGGAAAGTGGAGCCATCTGTACAATGCACATTGCTAATAAACCTTCCTCCAATCCCGATGCGGGATCCTTCTTCATAGAAGCAAGTTTCTCTGATGATTTGTCCAGAATACAGATAGAAAAGTGTGGTGAAGGAATACAACTCTGCCCTACACCTTTCTTGATTTTAATTCCCATTCTTTTCAAGGTTATCCACAGTTTGTTATGGTTCACAGAGTCAAATGGCTTTGCAGAGTCAATAAAACAAAAGTAATTTCTGGTATTCTCTGCTTTCTGTCAAGAACCGTTTGACTTCAGCAGTGATAATCCTTGCTCCACTTCCTCTTCTGACTCTGGTCTGAACCACTGGCAGCTTCCTGTCAATGTACCGCTGCAAACTTTGTTAGATAATCTTTAGGAAACTTTTACTTGCATATGATATTATTGCTATTGTTTTATAAGCTGTGCATTCTTTTTGGTCAGCTTTCTTTGAAAGGGGCAGAAATATGAGTCTTCCAGCTATTTGACCAAATAGCTGTCTTCTAAATTTCCTTGTAAAGGTGAATGAGTGTTTCCAGTGCTTCACAGGTTGATGGAGGCAACTGATGTATTCCATCAATTTCTGGAGCCTTGTTTTCGTATAATGTGTTTTGTAAAAATTACACAATTTCATGTCAACATGGAGTGTAGGGGTGGAGTCGCTGGCCTGTCAATTGGGTCACAGCCTTATGGTGCCTCCTTGTCGACAGGACCTCATAAGGCAGGTCCTGGAAACCTCACCCTCTCTTTCTGCCGTCCCCATCCTTTTGACATCATGCAGAGATCTATGGGAGGCTTGGAGATAATGTCACTGCCATTGGATACACAGACTTTGTATCCACCAGCTGGTGATGTTCCTGCATTCTACATCATCGCATGTGCCTTTGTGATTCTGAAGAGAAATTTATGGACTAGTATCAGAATTATGAATTTGAGATGGACTTTGCTGGGAATTTTTATTGCTGTACAATTACTTCTTGATACAAAGTTCTGTTTTACCCATATATGTGCTTCACTGGATTTGTTTCTCTAGTCAACCCCATCTCACACAGATACTATTTTCGGTGCAACTTGAACTTTCTCCTTCAGCACCAGTGGTTCTTGTTCACATGCTACCTCCTTAGATGGTAGACAGTAAACTCTTTTTGGAACAGTGAGTCTGTATTCTTTTCATTTTCTTTTGATGCTCCCTTCATCAATCACTATTTTTCACAGAGTATCTTTAAATATTGTAACTCAAGGCTTAATTTTTTTTCTTTAGTTCTCTCAGTTAGAACATGCTGAGTGTGTTCTTCCACCACTTGTCTGTCAGGTTGCTATGCTGTGATGGCCTGTGCCTTGCTGTGATGCTGAAAACTATGTCACTCATATCTCAAATGCCAGCAGAGTCACCCAAAATGAGCAATATCAATATTGCTTCCAGACCAAGAATAGACTACCAAGAAGGAGTTAACTGCTCATTTTGGAGGAACCAGGCGCTGAAAACCTTATGCCTAGGGTGGAATACCACTTCCTTAAGCTTTCTTCATACAACTGGGGGAGGTTTCATTTGAGTTGTGGCTGACCCTTGGTACTGATGGCAGTGTGTGGATGCTAACTCCCTTCTTGGCTGGATGTGGATCCTGCATCTAGTTTCTGCATCTCCCGTTATGCTACCTGGCGATTGCAGAAGCCAGCAATAGACTGCTGACCTTGGATTCATTAAAGGCTGCGTCCACCAGTCTGTAATATCACTCCTACATGTGTGTCAGTTCCTACAGTTTCAAGAGTCACCAGAAGCCTCCCCAGACTTGACCCAGACTGGACTTATCCACTTCCATAATGATAGGAGACATTTCGAGGTAGAACTCTCTTTCTTGATACACACACATATAAGTGTCACTGGTTTTGCTTCTCTAGAGAAGGCAGTCTAACACAGGGAGGTTAACAATGTATTGGACCATGTGTGAAAAATGACAATTTTATGTTTCGTATTATATCAATAGTGTTTTTTTCCCCCGGTGACCATTGTTGTTGCTACTATTTGGTGCCACTGAGTTGATTTCTACGACCAGCGACCCCGTGTGCAAAGAGAATGAAATACTGCCAGGTCCTGGTTCGTTTTCACACTTGTCATGTTTGAGCCCATTGCTGCAGTCACTGTGTCAGTCCAGCTTGTTGCGATCCTTCTTCTTCTTCTTCTTTTTTATGCTGCCCTTCTACTTTATCAAGCACGATGTCCTTTTCTAAGCACTAGTCTCTCCTGGTAACATGTCCAAAACATGTGAGACAAAGTCGTGCTTCTAACGAACATTCTGGCTGTCCTTCCTCCATGACAGATTTGTTTGTTCTTCTGGTGGTCTGTGATACTTTCTCTGTGTGTATTCTTCAGTGATACCATCATTCAAATGAATCACTTCTTCTCTGGTCTTTTTTGTAATTGTCCATCTTTTTACATGCACATAAGGCAATGAAAAATACTATGGCTTGGGGCAAGTGCATCCTAGTCCTCAAAGTGACGTTTGCTTTACAACCCTTTAAAGAGGCTGTGGGCAGTACATTTGGCTAATGCAATACATTGGTTTCTTGATTGCTGGTTCCAGGAGCATTGCTTGTGGATTCAAGTAAAATGAAATCTGTGAAAACTTCAATTTTTTTTGTTTGATTTTCATGATGTGTTTCATTGGTGCATTTGTAAGAATTTTCCTCCTTGCATTGACTTGCAATCCACACTCAAGGCTGCAGTATCTGTTCTTCATCTGCAAGTGCTGCAAGTCCTCGTCTCTTTGAGCAGACAAAGCTGTGTCAATTACATGTCACAGGTTGTTAGTAAGCCTTGCTGCTTTGTTCTTCCTAAAGGCCAGGTTTTCAGAGTATTTGTCTCAGCACACAGGTTTAATAATTATGGTCAAAGGCTATAACCCTGATGCATACTGTGTTAGTCTGGGTAAACTAGAGAAACGAATTCACAAACATGCATATGTGTATAAAAAAGAGGTTTACATACAAGAGTAATTCTACATTAAGAAAACACCCTAACATCCAGTTCAGTCCAAGGTCATAAGTCTGATATTAGCCCATATGTCTAACAGCAATCTATAATGTCCTCTCCAGACTCATGAAACATATGCAATGATGCTGAATGCAGAAAGATCACAGAGCAGTAGATGCAAAGTCAGTGGTGGTAGAAGCATCTCAGCACTGGCAGGGGGCTTTCTGTAACTTCGTCAGCTTCAGGGATCTGGTTGCAATCATGTGGCTTGTCCAGCTCAGGGTACTAGGGTAGTTTCATGTGTCTTCTCCTCAGGATGTCTCACAGGGAGTGAGCCTTGTCAGTCTAGTGTCTCCAAGGGAGTGAGTGAGATAGTGTCTCCTGCCTCCACAAAGGAATTACTCCATTTCCCAAAATTCTCAGAGGAGATGGCCATGCTCACCATAGTCTCATTGGCTGGCTCCAGATTGACAGGCTAGTCTCCACTCCTACACCCTTAATTCTCAAATTGACCCCAGATTAGGTGACTGCTACACACACCTGTCCTAATTTTAAAACCACACAATACTCCCTTGTTCTGTAATCAAAGTACTTTTCATTTGTCATTGGAAAATGTCATCCCATTCCATTTGTAAGTGCATTGTTCCTTTTCCCCACTCTTCCCCCTTACCTATATGTTGATATGTACCCATACGTCTTCACAGCAAAGAGGAGGAATGTATATGTTACCTCCGTGGAGCCATCCAGCATGTACTTGATGACAGTGCCCTGGCTGGTGATAACTCTTGATGCCTCCTGCTCCACTGGTGGCATGATCGTTTTATAGAAGTCCGCATGCTTCCGCCTCTGCGGGTAGCTCTGTCGAACCATGATATCCCAGGAGGGTTCTTCATCCTCTATATAGAGTTCTTAAACATAAAATAAAATCACATCAGACCTTACTGGCAACTGGACAGGGTTCTGGAGCTGGCTAGTTTCAATTATTTTCATTCTTTTTTCTGGCTTTGGGTGTCATGCTTATTCTACATCTTGCCAGATGACCCAGAGTACAGGTCCTGTGATATTTCTGTCACAATAAAATATAGTAAATGTAAGGCACCTATAAGTCCAGGACGGTTGCCTTAACTATGAACCTCCACACTTTTTAATGAAGAGAAAGGGGGCAAAACTTCGAAGCACACAGAATTTGCTGTCTTAAGGTTTCCTGATTTTCCCTTTGCTGAGTCTTGTGAGCCTTTGGGTAACTTTCACTCCTGGATTCACATGCTCCTCTGAGGTCGCTTGGTTGCTGTGGCAGTTACATAATCTCCTGTCAACTTGCATTGGGGTGGAGTCTAGCCTGACAATCAGGGTGCAACTGGGTGACATCATTTGGAGCCACGAAGGAGATGAATAGCTCATTGGAGGCCAGATATAATCTTTCCCTGAAAGACATTACTAGTGACAGGACACATGGAGCTATGGTGATGGCAGCCAGAGCCTTGGAGCTGGAGAAGAAGCCACATGGAGACCCTCACCAGCGCTAAGATGCTTCCACAGCCACTGGATTGACAAGACCTTCCACTCACTGGCCTTTGATCATCCTGCACTCGGCATTATTTCATGTGTTGCATGAGTCTGAAGAAGAAGTTATAGACCGGTATTGGACATGTATAGGCTAATATGAGATGTATGAACTTGATCTGGACTGGACAGGAAGGTTTTCTCTTTTTTTGGTATTTTCACCTTTATTTTATCACCTTTATCAAGAAAGCATCAGAAAGCATAACAGCAGTGCATCTTAGGTTAAGTCAGTTTACAGCATAACCAAACAAGGCAAATGTGTTTATAGAAAAAAATGTTTTCTTAATATATAACTACTCTTTTGCATTAAAGCTCTTTCTTATACACATATGGGTTTTCCTGCATCATTTGTTTCTCTGGTCTACCTAGACTAATGCAGTTGCCAAGAGTCCAGGGGAAGTCTCCCTCAGGCTTGCCCTTCCTAAAGAGTGTGCCATCTTTCATGTTTAAGAAGTCCTGTCACCTTTAACTCAAACCCACAGAGCTCTGCTTTAGGTGGAAATTGAGGAGAAAACAACTACACGTGCCTTTTTTTTTTCTTCTTAACCATGGCTCAGTACATCTAGATTGCAAGAAGAAGTGCAGAGTGGGAATTCACTGTAACAACGTCAACATTTTACAACTGGGACTGGCTCATTCTGCAGCAAATGCTGCTTCTTTTAAAAGGAAATAGTCAAGTATTTCTGGAGCATTTTTCCAAATAAATAGCTTCCTCTTCTTAATTTATAAATTAATTTCTTCATACCATGTCATCTTCATGCAAAAATAATTACCATGCAAATGGTGACACGTCAAGGATTATATTAGACAAGTGGGAAAAATCCTTTGGAACGAAGGCCACTCATGGTACCCTATTAAATTACAAGGGTAATGAAAAAGTGAAGAGTATTTATGGAGATAATTTGATATCCTAAATACCTTCTATATATGTATCTTACACAGCTTCCCTCCACAAGCTGTGTAAACACATTTTCTAGAGTTTTCCAAAGAAGAAATGGAGGGGCAGAAGGGTGGCCTTTATCCAAGGTCACACAGTGTGTGGCAGATCTGCACTTTGAGCCTAATCTGTTGGTTTAGCCAAAATCTTATACGGGGGAGGGAAAATAACCTGCCACTCTCAGAACAACAAACGAAATCCTCACACTTATGAGCCAGGATAGAAAGTATTTTCTCGTGCAAAATTTAGGAAAATAAGAAAAATAACAGTATCTACAACGTCGGTTTTATAGATGTTATTTTATGTATGAACGTATTCAGATGGATTGGATTTGTGGCTTGCCCAACACCACCTGAGAAAGTACTCACTCCGTGCTCTTTTTATGCAGTGTGGCTTTTCTCCTCTATTTCCAAGGCTTATGTGCAAATTTAACATATTTATATTCACAATGGAATATTCTTCACATAAGGAAGATTTTAAAAAGGTTATGTGTTCCAGGAAGAATTATTAACGACATTATTTATCTACTCTGGCAGAATGGTAGAGCTAATAGAAAAGGGAGTGAAACAAGGTCTTCCGCTGGAGTTTGTTAACGTGTCCAAGGAAACAAATGAACAAGCAGGCTGACACATCCTCGAACCTGAACACAGTCTCCCTCGCAGTATATTCACCGAATGCCATACTTCAGGACAGTGAGGGACCATCCTAGAGTGTATCCTGTCTTGGAGAATGTGGGCAATGAAAAATCGTGGGCCAGAAAAACCACGGGTCTATACTCTATTACACTGTATGGAAAGCAAAATACATCTGCAGGAAGGCAATGCAGATAACGTTAATAATAATAAATTTAGTTTCATTTATTTCAGCTGGGGATAGTGGTTTTATTTCTTTTTAATTTTAATGGATATACTCTCTTTAAATATGATGAACTAAGGAAATTATAACCGAGAAATTCTTGGTGGGAAAAACATTGGGATCCACTTATATAACCTAACATTTGTCAAATGAGGAAACAGGGCCTAGAGACAATTAGTAACTTTAAAAGACCATATCGTTAGTTTACGTCAGAATCAGCTTTTGAACCTGAGCTCTGAATCAAAGAAATCAGATTGGCAATTGATCATAAGATGGCACAGCAGTGGGTGTGTTTTATCTTGCTTTGCATGAGGTTTGCATGAAGCAGTTACCAATAATTGACTAGGAGTGGTGGTGGAGTTCAACTGGTTGGGCAGAACAGATAGTGAATACTTTGTTTGTTAAATACTTTGTTTGTGAATACTTTGGTGGTTAAAATGAACCTTGTCATCAGGGTTCTCTCTACAGTAGGTAGCTGGACAGCTTTCTCAATGTGGAAATCACAAATATACATTCCTTGCTCTTCTTTAATGTTCATCTGTGCGATTATGGTGTTCTGATATCATGTTGAAATATTAAACTACCTTTTAGTATATCATTTTTTATGCTAAAAAAGGTCATGAAAGCAGTGAACCTGTTGCTAAACGATTCGAATCCTACTACCGGTTAGGAGCTATGAGTGGAATCAAAAGAAAGAAGAGATCATAAAATGACATCCTTAAGGATCCCTGGTGGAGTAGTGGTTACGAGGTGGGCTGCTGTCTGCAAAGTCAGCAGTTGAAAATCACCACTCACTCCTCAAGGGGAAAGACGGGCCTTTTTACTCCTGTAGGAATTGCAGTCTCAGAAATTCACTGGGGGAGCTTGACCAGGCCCCAGCTGGAGGGTCATTACGAGTCAGCATTGACTTGATGGCAGTGAGTTTGGTATGGTTTTGGTCTATTAAATATGCATTTGTGCTCCCGGTCCTTTGTTTTGATCCGTTTTACAAAGTCCAGTGACTGTGGCTCTTTGTCCAGTGAAGGAAGAGTGGGCTACACAGCAGTTGTTAAGGGCACTACTTCTGCCATCGCGGAATCCAGAATGACATCTTAACTCTGCCACCGAGGGGCTGGGTGACCATGGGCAAGTTACTGAATATTCTAAAGCCCCAAGTTCTTCATTTCGTAAAACACTTATTTATATTAACCCTCATAATATGCATTTTGTTATGCTCTTATTTTTTGGGCGGGGGGTTTGTTGCATTAAGTACTTAAAACAGTGTCTAGCATATAATAAGAGCTCAAAATTATAATGATCATTATTTAAAAATAATCTTATTGCTCAATGTCAACTGTAAGCATTCTTAATTGGTAGGAAAAGCACGTTTTTTCTATGGTGATTTGAGTTCTTTATTTTTGCTGTTTCCTCACGCCACCCCAGCTAGCACTTACCTGTAGACTCTTGCCCAATAAAGGTCAAGAGGAGCCCATTGGGGCAAGAAGCATTTAAGTTTTGGAAGGTAGGGACATAAACAGTCTCTTGTACCAAAGGTTCTGGTTCTACTTCTTCCTGTAAAATACATTAGTTAGCATGTGAATAACTGAATCTCATTTTCTAAACAAGTCCTTGATTCACTTTGAGTGTTTAGGATGTGGCTTGCCTAGGATAGAATCTCCTTTCTAGGTGTTCTCTCCAGCTAAACAAGGCACTAAAGATAAGAAAACCAACCCAAAGCTAAGGGTAATCGAGGGCTAGGATAGAAAAAAAAGGAAGAACTAGTTATTCTGAGCTTAGAATGAATGATCTACAACAGGGTGCATGTGACAAGGCTTCTCCACCCAAAACCCTTACTCATTCAAAGTTGAAAGTAAGAAGAGGTTACTGCACATGCACAACCAAAGAGCACTGTAATAACCTTGGTGCCATAGCCATACTTTTTAACAACTTAATACCAATGAAGAAACAAGTTGGGAGTGCACAGCACGGGTCATTTACCTTTTTTTCCTCTTCTTTTGGGTGCTCCTCCTCTTTGATGGATTCTTTAGGCTTTTCTTTGCCTTTTGTTTTCCCTCCTTTTGGTTTGCCTTGAGGTACAGTGACTATTACAGGGATCACTGTTGGAGTCAAGGCTGAAGGGATATTCAAGATGGTGTCCAGCATAGGGTCTTTCTCCTCTGTTAACAGAGGAAGGGAGAAAAAAAGCAAATGAAACATTCACATGCGACCTGTTTGTTCAACAAAACTTACATTATGAAAATGCTCCCACGTTAGCAATACTTTTTACCTTGCAAATCTAATTTGACTGTCAGCTGGAGAGATGCCAGGGTGGTAAAGTGAATTTGAAAAAAGTCTTCAAAGCACTGTACTTTGAAACTACCTAAGAAGAACTGAATACTTTGATGATACTTGATAAGGTCACACGTGCTCAGCCTCTACATCCAGCTTGTAAAGTCCTTAGTGATAGGTCATACTCAAGCTCGAAGCCATCAAGTCACTATTAACTCTGCAGGATACAGGAGAACTGCTGGGGAGGACCTCCAAGGCTGCACATTTTTATGGTGGGTTGAAATGACCAACCATTGTGACCAGCAGCTGAGTCCTATGTTGCTGTTGTTTGGTGGTGAAGAATGAGTCCCGCTCATAGCAGCCCTGTGAACAACAGAATGCATTCTTGGCCGGTCCCGGGCCAGTCTCACAATTATTACGTTTGAGTCCATGGTTGCAACCAATGTGTCAGTCCATCTTGCTGGGGGTCTGCCTCTTTTTCACCGACTCTACCAAGCAGGCTGTCCTTTTCCAGGGACAGTTCTCTCCTGAGGACATGTCCAAAGTACTTGAGGTGATGTGCCACCATCATTCTCACTAAGGAGCATCTGACTGGCATTCCTCCAAGATTGGTATGTTTGCACTTTTGGCAGTTCATGGCAATTGGAGTATTTTTTTTTCCAAGATCATAATTCAAGTGCCTCAAGTCTCAGTGGTTTTCTTACTCATGGTCCAGCTTTTATGGGCATGTGAGGTAACTGAAAATGCCACGGCTGGAGGCAGACGCACGTTAGTCTGCAAAGTGACATCTTTGTTCTTTCATACTGTAATGGTGTCTTTTGCAGCAGCAGCGGCCTGTTCGGGGTGGGGGTGGGGGTAAACTTGCTTAGTTAGTAGACAGCAATTATGAATTTTAACAAGCGGATTTGTTAAATTCCAAAAGAGGTCTTCCGTTTGGGGCTTAAAACAAATCAAATATAAAATTCAAAGGAAGACTCCTAAATAAAGCAATACTAGTAACATAAATAATGGACTCTAACTTGCTGCCATATTAGGATTTGGGAGACATGGAAGAAACAAAATTAAAATGCTTCAGGAGAATGGTAACTCTTCATAAAAATAAGTATATGTAAAACAGACTATTGGATTACCATGAGCTACAATGATACCCTAATGGCAGTTTTAAGGTTAACTAGCATTTGGTAATTTTTTTGTTGGTTGGTTTTTGCCTTTGTCTATGTTGTGGTTAGATGCTTCTGAAACTCACTAGAACACACAAGATTTCCTCACTGGTTCTTGGCAAAACAACCAAGGCTCTTGTGGCACATAAGAAAATAGCGCCCCGTTGAGAATGTGTTCATTGGAAGCCTGGTAGAGAAATTCTCCAACATGTCCAATGAATGGCTAATGTCATGAAACATATTGAGTAGTTTCACAATGATAGAAATATCATTGTAGAAAAATAAGAGGACTTCTTGACAAATCATATTTGACACTAACTAACAGATTATATACATCGACTAGTTAACTAACTAATTATTATTGCTGTTGCTGTTGGTAGATGACAACAAATAGATTTTGGTTAACAGTGATCCCATGTGCAGTAAAACAAAACACTGCCTGGTTCAGTGACATCCTTTCTGTGAGAGCATTGTTGAAGCCACTCTGGCAATATATCTGCCAAAGGCCTTCCTCCTTTTAATAGACCCTCTATTTGACTAAGAGTGATGTCTTTTTACAGGGACCGATCCCTCCTAATAATATCTTTAAAGTTAGTGAGTCCCACCACCTTTCTTTCTAATGACTGCTTAGGCTATCCTTCTTCTAAGATAGATTTATTCATTTTATGACAGTTCATGGTGTATTCAACCTTCTTTGCTAACATCATAATTCAAATGCATCATCTTTGTTTTTTTCTGATTCAATGTCCAGCATTCACATCCCTGTACAGTGGTTGAAAATAAAATGCTTGCATTAGGTGCTTCTTAGTTTTCTTTTAATACTTCAAAGAGGTCTGGTGTAGGAGATTTGCTTGAGTTTTGACTGCTGCTTCCATGGCCATTGATTATGAATCCATATAAAAGTAAATCCTTAGCAACTTCCGTATTTTATCTGCTTATATTTCTTATTAGTCCAGTTGTACAGATTTTTTTTTGTTTTCAAAGGTATCGTCCGTGCTGATTTTCATCAGTAAATACTTCAAGTCTTCACATTTCAAACAAGGTTATTTCATTTTGCCTGGTACGGCGCATTTGTGAGTCTTCTTATATATGTACTTCATGTATCTTCTACAGTGTATGCATCTACACAAACACACATGTCCCACATCCCAATTCTTCAGTTTTGGGGGGTATTAAGTGGAGTGCAGTATATATGGTTGTTGTTAAGTGCCACCGAGTAGGTTCTGATCCATAGCAACCCCATGTACAATGGAACTAAACACCACCCTGTATGGAGCCGTTCTCACAATTGTTCTTAAGCTTGAACACATTGTTGCAGCCACTACGTCAATCCTTCTCATTAAAGGCCATATTCTTTTGCTCCACTTTACTGAACATGATGTCCTTCTCCAGGGATTCGTCTCTCCTGAAATGTCCAAGATACGTCAGACAAAGCCTGGCCATCCTTGTCTCTAAGGAGCTGTGTGGCTGTACTTCTGCCAAGACAGACTTGCTTGTCCTTTGGGCAGTCCATGGCACTTTCAGTATCCTCACCAGCACCCCAATTCGAAAGCAGCCATTCTTCTTCAGTCTTCCTGATTCAATGTCCAGCTTTCACAGGCAAATGAGGCAGCTGGGTGCCGGCTCACCGCCGTCTTCAAAATAGCAGTCGACATTCTAAAAAAGGCTTGTGCGGATCTGCCAAATGCAACGCACTTCTTTGATCTCTTCACTGCTGCTTCCACGCGTGCCA
>PVJH01011615.1:0-67952 GCA_004026705.1 Nesogale talazaci | reverse complement strand
GCTGTGCTGACCCAGTGGGAGCCGCTGTGTGCATCTGTCACCCAACTGGTGACAGCCTTTCTCCCTTGGAGCTGCTTGTGGTCTTGAACCGCCGAGCATGCAGGTCGCTGTCCAGCACTTACCCACTCCACCAGGGCTGCTGCTTGACAACATTGATATCTTTAAAAGAAGGCGGAAGCTTACCTAGATGATATGCGAATTGCTTGTTTTCAAATTTATTATTATTTAAGTTGTTAAGAAGGCATGCGATCCATATACTTAAGTTATATATGTTTCACTTTGCTATTATTTTGTATTATCGATCACATGGAGCAATTATTGGTGCAAACACTGGGCATTCACTATAGATAATGACTGAACAGCCACGTTCTACATACAGTACACAGTATACAGTACACATGTGACAGATTCTGCAGGGCACCAATGCTACCTCATTTAGTTACTGGCCTCCGTTGATCTTTTTTGTTTGGTTTTGCCTTCCATATTTTATGACAATTTGCTAATTTAAATTTCTGTCCCTCTTTTGCTGTCATTTTGGATAATTCTTATTTATCTGCTAGAGACTGTCTTTCTGTTCACTGTGGTCTCCATAAAGGACATTGCCTCTCCATCAGTGATGCCCATTTCATCATAACAAGAAGTTGATATATTAGGACCTTTAGTGGTGAGGTACTAGCCCCACCTCTTTCTTCATCATCTCTGAAGGCTGGGGGGTGGGGGAGGTGTGGACTCTGTGCTGTAGGAGGTTGGGAATCTGAATGGGTTACATAACACTCAGAACTTGTGTCATGTTTTCTTTTGTTTTTTATTGGGTGACATTCATTGATTCCAATTTAGAGTGCCACCACAAGACAGCGTGGGACGTTCCCCTCAAATACATAAACCCCCAAGGCTGTAGCTTTAGAGTAGTGACTGCCACATCTCTCTCTTGGAAGCCATGGATGGGTTTCAACCACTGACCTGTTTGATGGCACCCCAGGCGTCAGAGTTCTTCGGGTATTCAAATGGTAGCTAGTAATTATATGATCAATATAATTTTGCCAATAAGACTTTAACTCGCATGAAAATTTAAGGACATTTATCTGTGTACTGGTCACACATACCGAGGTCAGTCAGTGCATTTGCTTTGTGTTTTGGCTGGGAACCCTTACAATGGCTGGGACTCTGTCCCATGTCTGAGACAGGTTTCTGGTGGCCCCACTGCAGCTACCTGCACCCACCACACCTTGCTGTTGGCTTGGAGTGCCTTAGAAACACTTTGCCTTGTCTCCGAAGGTGCATTGCCACTGATGCTTTCAGAGGAAATGAGGAGTGGCCAGGCACAGTCAGCCAGTCCTCACTCATGACCTGATGGTCTGCCACGCAGGAGGAGCCACACAGAGAAAGGCTCCTTCTTCCCTGTCCCTCGGGATGTGGTGCAGAGAGGCAGGAGTCGCAGAGAGCTGCACACCAAACCGTCAGCAGGATTGAGAGCAACTCATCATAAGCCACCTGTCTGCTCCTGGGCGAGCGAGTTAGGATTCGAGAGCTCATGTCAGCCCCACAGTGGTTCTCCTCACCCCGGTACTCCTCACCAGCTCTGTTCAAACCCTCATACCACTCTCACCTCCCTTGCCAGCCTGCAGCAGAGATTTCATAGTTCTTAAGCACCCTGGCAGCTTGCTTTGAAATCACAATATTAACCTGGGTGTTTCATTTGAAACAGAGGTGACAACAGTGTCACCTGAAAACACCTCTGTTACTCATCGACTAAGTTGCCAATTGCATTTAAGCACATTCCGATAAGCCTTTGATATAACCCCAGAGTGTTATCTTAACATTTTATGTTTTCCCTTACTCATTAGGTTTTTATGATAAACTAAACCACTTGATCTCATTATTAATTGATTGTCAAGTTGCTCAGTAACTAGCCACTTGGTGCCAGAATAGATTCAGCATCAGGGATACGACTTTAAATTCTATCAACACCATTGTTGTCATTATGTAGGCTAATTTCATGCACCAAACAAACAAACAAACAAACAAAAAAGGATACGATAAAACTAAGAAGGGAAAAAAATTAAAAGGGAAGGCGGCTTGGGTTGGATATCACCAGAGATATTTTCTAAGAGAGTGGCATGCAAGAAGAGGGGAGAGCAATGTGAAGGCCAGCGCCTGAGACAGCATCAGGAAGCAGGGTCTAGGCAAAGCAGTGTGTTCCCTGAGACAGGCATCGCTTCAGTGTGGAGATTCAGAGTCATTAGAACAGGTTGAGAGAAGCAGGGTCTTGGGATCCAGGTTCCACAGGGCAGATGTGGAATCATTCTGAGACACTTACAGAATGAGGCTACTTTTCTGCATGTGATAGAAAGCATATTTCCATAGAGGAGTAACATACCATCAATTATCCAGATATTTCTGCCAACCAGGTGGAGAACATACTAAAAGAAAGGCAGGCATATGTGCATGAAGATGGTTCAGGAAGCAATCTAAGTACGTATCAGAAAATGGTTGTTTCTACAAGAATAGTAGCAATAGAAGGAGAAAGATGTCTTCTGTTTGGACGATGCTTTTGAAAGAAACTGTGACAAGATTAACTGAAAGACTTCACGTAAATGAGAAGGATAGAAAAAGAACTAAGGGAATGCTTAATTCTATGACCTGGGGAAATGGAGAAATGATGAGAGGTGAGATTTGGGTGATCGCAGGGCGGGTGGAAGTTAATAGGGGATCTAAAGTGTGATTGTGAAGATAGATTTGAGCTATCTACTTGATACTCAAGGGAAATGTATGCACATTGAAGGACCTGTCCATGATTCTGCAGTCAAATAGAGGTCATGAATGGTATGTGAACTTGGTGTTCCTGGCATTAGCTCATTGAACATTTAGAAGCAAAGTAGAGAGGAGAAAATAGTGAGGTGTGGTTCAAAGCAAGATGGATAAAGACAGAAATACATCATCTAAGCAGCTTATGAGGATAAAATAGTAATGATGTCACTCTTTTGTGTATGGTAAGAAGTAGTCAACTCCAAATCTTTCCTAAGATACAAATACATTAAAGAAATAAAAGAAATAGAGCATGTGTTTGAAAAATAAACTAAAAGTTTAGCTGAAAGGAGAAATAGGGGATCCACTACATAATATCTAATATTTGTAACTTAGTTTCACCAATAGAATACTGTTTTTTTTAATTCTACAAGATATTTGGTAATATGAGTCACACATCTTCTAAACCAAATATAAACTTCCTTCTCTAGTTTGAGCTTCCATTCCTTGCATGTCTCCAAAAACAAACCTGCAGGCATATCTAGGCCTTGAAGTCCTCTTGAATTCATCAGTTTAAATTCTTGTGTATATATAAAGAGAAAGACTAAACCTTTCTTAGATGTTTCCTTACTAAATGTCATGTCTCCAATTATGTTGAAATATAGCCTTCAGGCTTGTACCCTTATCTAAAATCATGCAGATCTCTGGGGACTGGTCATATGGGGGACATAATCCAAGAGAAGAGAGTAAAAATATTTTGCTTTATTATATTAACAGAAAGTGGCCACTATGTGTTAAAATAATGTTTCAGAATACTCAGACATAATCTCAGGCTAGTTTTTTTTTTAATACTCAGCTAAATCTAATTCCCAACGATGGTACTTATAGGCTGCCTTGATTTACCAGCTGGTAGTTTTGTCACACTAGATTTCCAAAAGGAAGAAGAAAATATGAGAAATAGGGATTTTATGAGGTTTCCCACAGTTTTTACTAGCTAAACAGCTGCGGCAAATCCATCGCTGCTTGCACATTAGTTAACAGAGTTTCCCCACTCATGCGTCCCACCCCAGGCCACTTCCTTATCCTCAGGTGTGAGCAAGGAGATTCTCGCACTTAAAAACCAAACGTGACTTAGAAGCTCTGGCCCAGAGGGTTCCTAAATCACAATTCTTATAGAAACAGATCCCTAACTCGTTTCCCAAGGAGTTTCTTAGTGGGTTTCAATGGATAAGCTTTTGTTAGCAGCTGACCACCTAATCATTGTCTCACCCAGGACATAGCTTCATAAAAATCCCAAAGTCTACAAGACCAGTATGTGTTTCACATCTCTGCTGTGGTGAATTGCCCAATATAACCCTTCTAGCCATCACCCTTGTATATCCCACAAAGCATCAGGATAGAACTACAGAAAGATGAGGCACTTGTGACCCACCCAGAACTAGGGGAGTTTGTTAATAATGTAAAGAATGTAGAGAGAATATTTTACATTGGACTGTGTTAAGAAGGCACACGGAACCCAAATGACACCTTGGGATTGGTTTGCTTTGCGATCTTGATGAGGTTAATCGGAGCCATCTCACAAGCAGAAAGTTTGACATCAATCAGGAAAGGCTCATATGTACCTATTCGCAGAAGCTTGAGATCCCTACACTAACCTACTGATAAGAAGACAAAAAGCAGTGAGTCCTCGGGGTGAGAGAGGAGCTCCAGCAGCAGAGGCAGCAGAAGCTCATGAGATAGTGACGTGGGCTTCCTGACCTACAGAGAAAGAAGAGAGTGTCCTCAGACTGAGCTCTTGGCTGGCAGAGTGGTTTGCCTCCAGGCACTTTATCAGAGGGGTTTGGTTCACCAACTTCCATGCTGGAGCTAAAGGTCTTGAGGTTGAGACTTACTGACAGAGTGAGGTGCCTTGGAACACTTAACAGCAGAGGAAAATAATTTTTCTGACATTACATGAGAAGGGTAGAGTCCACAGGGCTGCGTGGTGGAGAGCGGCCCAGGACCTGGCCATGCCTCTGAACCTGGCTGAGAGAAGGTTATGTGGAATATGATTGTGAATTATAACCTGTTTCTTCCCTACCATGCCCTGCTCATTTCAGTATAGTCTTTGCCTTCTGTGAGGCCATTGCAATGAACTATGGACCCACCAGGGAAGTGAAGAGTACCAAGGGAGGGACAATATATGTTGGATTATGCAAATAAGGTCTATGGAACCCAATGGCACCTTGGAGATTGCTTTGTTTGGCTAACTTGCTGCAGTTAAACTCAGCCATCTCACAAGTAGAAAGGTGTCAGAATTGGTAATTGTTGGAAGATCGAGCCAAGTTTCATCTCAACCTCAGAGAGATGTACTTGAACTGATGGTTCTGATGATTTTTCTCTCCACCTTGAAAAACTAGAAGCCACCAGCTCCCCCACCTACTTTTTTTTAAAACATCCTCTCAGGGAAAAACTTGAACTAGTGTGACAGTTGATTTTAAAGTCCACACTCAGTGTCCTCTACTTAAGGCAGACTCCTGATGACAACTGATTGTAGTTGGTATGTCCCATCAACTGCTTCTGAGCCAGAATAACCGTATGTACTAGACAGTGAACCCTGCTCCAGTCCTTCTCTGACCTCTCAGTTATTACTAGATTTGAGGCTGTTGCTGCAACCATGGATTTCAGCCATCACCTTGAGGACCTTCCTCTTTTTCACTGCCCTTCCACTTTACCTAACATTATACTTTATCCAGAAACTTCTCACTCCTGACAACATGCCCAAAATACATAAGAAGAAGTCCTTCGCTCCTTGTCTTTAAGTAGCACTGTGCTTCTTCCAAGGTTTTGTCTTTTTAGAAGACCAGGGCACTGTCAATATCCTTTCCTGGCAACACAATTCAACTGCATCAATTCCACTTTGGCCTTATTCATTCAGCGTTCAACTTTCACATACCTATGCGGCAATTAAAAATGCCATGGATAGGGCCAGACACATCTTAGACTTCAAATATCAGCCTGGCTTTTCAACACTGTAAAGCGTTTGGAGCAGTAAACTCCCTTAATGCAATGTTTGATCTCTTGACTGCAGCTTTCAAGAGCATTGACTGTGGGTTCAAGCAAGAAAAAAATGCTCGACTGCATCAATCTTTTCTCCATTTATCATGATTTGACCTACTGGTCCAGTTGTGAGAATCTTAATTTTCCTGACCTTCAATTGTAATCTGTACTGAAGGTTATACCATTTGATCTTTGTTAGCAAGATTGTCAAGTCCTCTTCACTTTCAACAAACAAGACAGTGTCATCTGCATACCATATGTTGTTAATTGCCCTTTCTCTGATCCTGATGCCACATTCTTTTTCATATAATTCGGCTGCTCAGATGATTTGCTCTGTCTACAGATTGGATAAGTATGCTGAGAGGACACAACACTTTCCCACACCTTTTCTGGGTATACTAGAACAGTTTATTGTGTTCATGTGGAACTTGTATGTGGACCAACTGGCAGGGGAAAAAAATGGGGGTACTACAAAGTTTCAAAACAGGAAAGATGCCTGGTGATAGTGATTGTTAGTGCACTGACCCAGCCACTGAGCCATTCTACCTGGATGGAAGGAAGTGGGACCTTACATAGACAATTCTGTCCACTGTTTTTCAGTGACCACCCTGATTCTTTATGCCTGATAGGGACACTGTTTACAGCCATTATTAATTCCCAATCAAACAAAAGATTTAAATCATTGCATACAACATTTATTTATATGTTCTAATGTATTCCCCAATTTTTTAAAAAAAAGGATAATTAGACATACCATTGGAAAAGGAAACTAAACTCATTGCCATTATGTTTATGAGAACTCAAAATGACCATGTAGGATAGGGATAGGGTAGAACTATTCCCTGTGACTTTCTGAGCCTGTAACTGATTACAGGAGTAGAAATCTCTGTTGTTCTCACGCATATACCCAGAGACACTGGAGCTTTAATTGAAAATCAAAAGCATAGTGCAATAAAGCAGAGTCACTCTCAATTCTCAACCACATTTATATACAGAAATTTTGCTAATCCCATAAATGAATTGGAAATATAAAAGAAAGCGCATATTTGCTTCTGAGGCTTTCTGTAATTTTCAGACATTTCTTATTGTCATCTTCATTAATATATTTAGTCTAGCATGATTTAAAGTATTCATGTGATGAGTCCATGAAGAGAAGTTTAAGGGATATCCATTAAATGAATTTTCAGTTTCATGTACTCTTCCTACTACTTTATATTCATTGGCTCATTTAATCCTCACACCAATTCTATTCTTACTGTCATTTTAATGAAAAAAATAGCTGAGGCTCAAAATGTTTTGGCTGCCAGCTCAAAATTACAAAGCTGTCCATTTTACATCCAGCCTTTAAAAAAGTTTACCTTCTCAAGTACATCATGATAAAATCAGGTGTTACTGGATGCTGAAGAGAAATGGAATACAAATTCCATTTCCACAATGAATCTTTGATACCAGTTCATTGAAAAAGTAAGGTTTGCCTAAAAGTAAAATGAGTGAAGTTTTCCACTTGATCACAATCTATTAGGCAACTAAGAAAAACTATGGTTCAGATAGTGCATTTCTTCTGGAAATCGATGACAGTAAACATCACTATCACACAGGGAATCACTGAATGTTTATGATGCAGCTATTAGAAGCCAGACATTGTACCAAGTGTCTAGGAATTCATTGCACTTTTCACCGGCAGAGTCTCTTCATTATGCCAATCAAAATGCAGGATGTCCACTTACATTTATATTCTAAATAAAGGACATATATTTTTTTTCAGCATAAGCTTGTCCCCTGCAACATTTGAGACATGCAGAGATGAAAACAATGATTCAATTTTAAATCTGAAATTCAGATGTCATTGGACAGCCTGCATTTTATGACCTTTCAACACAGAAGATCTAAGAGTAGAGAGAAATGGGAAATAACCAAGTGGCCATGAGTCAGGACAAGGACATAAACAGTCATGGCACTCAGCCGTTTCAACTAAAATGCAGCCATTTGTTGCATTTGGCAAATCTGCTGTTAGAATGCCACTTGTCTCGTGGATTCTTTCGGAGGTGGGCGGCAAGGCAGCTGCCCAATACAGAAATCACGCATTTACAACCCTTCGTCTCTGATCTCATCTTTGAAACTGTGATGTACTGATGTCACGTTGAAGCAATAACCTACTTCTCAATATATTGTTTTTATATATACACATACATATGCAAAATAGTCATCAGGAGAGCAAAAAGGTGGTGAAATTATTTGACATCCACCACTGGGCAATAAGCAGGGGGGGAGGGAGGCATTCCCTGAGGCTCAGGAGCACGTGTGGAGAGAGCAGGCACCACTTTGAGGTGAGACACCTCCCCTCCCCCCCAACACACGTTGGCTCCAGCTGCATGTGTGATGCCTGCCTCACCCAGCCAAGCCACACCCACGGGACACTGGGCATCGGCCTCCTGTCTCTCACCTCCCTGCTCTCAGGGATTTCAGACCGCCTCAGAATCTTCTCCCTAGACTCCTGTTGACTCTAGATCTAGAACCCTGTTGAGTCCTGCTTCCAGGCACTGGGCTGATGGCTCATGTGTCTTTGATGCACACGACAGCTACATGACTCACAATGTATTTTTTTTCTTTTCCTTTCCTTCTTCAGGCAGATATTTAGGAGTAAGGAGTAAAAGCATGTTGGGGTTTTTTGTTTTTTTCTTCATAGAGCAATATTTTTCCATTCAATTTCACTTCTGTTTTTTTTTAATTTATTCTTGTCAAACCCTCCATTGTTTGACTCTGTCCCTCCTTGTCTGGACATCCTTTCCTGCCCTGCTTCCTGCCCCCCAGATTCCATCCCTGGCCTCCTCACTGTCATCAAAGTCTTGCCTATTAATTCATAAATTACATCCTTTTTTCCTTGTTTACCCTTATCACAATGGTGAACTTGGATGCTTATCTTTGTAAACTGAGCTTCTTAGGCATCACATTCTCTAGATTTGTTCATGTCTCTGTGTATCTAGGAGAGTTATTCTTTTTACTCATGTACACAATTCCCTAGATCAGCAGTTCTCAACCTGTGGGTAGCCACCCCTTTGGAGGTCAAATGACCCTTTCACACAGATCACCCATTTCTTAACAGTAGCAAGATGACTGTGATGAAGTAGCAATGAAAATAATTTTATGATTGGGTGTCTCCACATGAGGAGCTGTATGATAGTGTGGAGGCATTACGAAGGTGGAGAACTACTGCCTTAGATGATGGTACCAGAATTTGTTTTTCCATCCGGGTACAGGTAGGGTTTAGGCTGCCCCTGTTTTTTCTATTCTGGACATTGCTGCAACAACTACAGGTGTCAATATGTCTGATCATGCTAAATTCTTAATTTCTTTAAGGTGTATACCCAGTAGAGAGACTGAGGTATTTGAAGACTCCACAATTTTTAGTTCTTCAAATTCAGCATCCAATAAAATTGTTGTTTCAAACCACTAGGGCCTGAAGTTTGTGTTTTGCTTTATTTTGCTTGTTTCACACAGTCACGAAGAAGAAATAGGAGTGTTTTAGAAATATAAGTCCAACATCCAGTTTCAACTCTCTTTTCTTTTTGCGTTCTATCACTAAATGTTCCCTTACTGAAACCCATTTCTCATCGCTTTCATGCTAATTTCAACTCATATACTGAACCTAGGCTTGGTAGAACTACCTCATATAATTTCTGACACTGAAATGCTTATGAAAGTGGCCTTTCACGTTTTTCTCTTAAATAACAGCTGCTGATTCCAACTGTCGATATTTTTATGACCCAAACACTTATGCACTTAGCTCCTTAATTACTCCAGCACCAGATATCTCTGTGATCTAGAAGCCTCATCCAGTGACATTCTTTCCCGATTAAGGGGAGTTTTGCACAACATGAGAAGCACAGCTATTGAGTCCATTCCCATTCTTAGGGACCCTCTGGACCAGGTGAGAACTGCCTGGGTGAGCTTCAGAGACTAATTCCTTACGGAACTACACAGCCCCAACTAACTTCTAAGTCAAAGATAGACAGGAGTTTGTAAATATGTGGTTCCTTCACAAAAAAGGAGCCCTAACCTGGGAGTAAGGGGCTCTGGTTGTGCAGTGGATTCAGCATTGGGTTGCAAGCCCTCAGGTCTGTGGTTCAAACACACCAACCACTCCGAGGGAGGAAGATGAGGCCATCTGGCAGTAAAGAGTTACAGTCTCTGAAACCCAAAGATCTGCTCTTTCATTTATTAGCTATGCATTGGAATCAACTCAAAAATAAATAGATAAATAAATTTGAATCACCTTGATAGCCTTGAGTTTGGATGCTCAATCAGAAAACTCTCCTCTAACTTGCCTTCTCTTTCTGGAACTCTTGGAAGGCCCAAAGCCAAATTGTTGAGCCTCTGACTTGAGAAGCTTGGTGACAGAGGTCAACCCACAGCAGATGACACAGTGGACCCAGAGACCTGAGGCACAGTCTCACAGCCATGCTAACCAGAGTCACCTCTCGCTCAACATCCTAGATGGAACATAGAAGTCAATTTTACTATAGATTTTGTTAGAGTAGTTTTTCTATTATTAAGAGCCAAATGCTTCCTTAAATAGCAGCACAGAAGAAGCACACATGCATTGTTCACTGTTCTGCTGTATTATGGTTTTGTATGATTAACACACTATTGTGAGGCTAAGCCCCAGTGGCATAGTGGTTGAGTGTGGGGCTGCGGCCCACTGGCTCGGCAGTTCAAATCCAGCAGCAGCTCTCCAGGAGCAAGCCTGGACCTCCCACTCCCACCAGAGGGCAGTGATGACCCCCCAAAAATACACTATTGTGTATTAATACACTCTTGTGTGATTCATAGAACAAAGTCACTATTGCTTCTCCCATTGGTGGTCACTTTAAGCCTATGCATTATCTTTCAGAGGCTGATTACAATGAATAATTGGCAAAAGTGTTTCAAATATTGGTAAGTCATCTTTCTCCAAGGAGAGAAGCTCTAGGTATCTGCTTACTTCACATACAGAGTCAGCTAAAATAACTCTTTCATTTGACAAGATGTAATATATGGCATTCAAACCATACATTCACAAAATACCCTATGTGTTCTAGGGTGTAGGTTGTAGTCATCTGTATGACACAGGTGGCACTTTGTGTGGGAGGCACATAACACCCTCTGTAGTCTTCTTTTTCTCCTTATCTGCATCTTCTCCCAATTATTCAACTGAGTTCAGTCAAGGGAGACAGAGGGAAGGCTGGCCCTCTCTTGTGTTCTATTTCCTGCAGTCTGAAGATCTAAACAAGAGAGAGGAGAAGCAGATAGTAGTTTAATTGCTTCCTCTAGGAGTTACCAAAATGCATGAAACTTTATGCTGGTGACTGGGACTGCTATCCCCAGGGTCAGCAGTGAACACCACTACCCATACTTGGGGAGAAAACAATACTTTTGACAACCTTCAAGAGTGACAGTCATAGAAATCCATGGGAGTTCATGCCTGTGACCCCCAGTTGCTCTGAGTTGGAATCCACTTGGTGCTAATGAGCTTGGTTTAGTTTTCACTAGAAATCTTGCTTGGCTATGGCCATTGTAAGGATCTTGAAGTGAAGCTTCTGCTTTCTCTAGCACAGAGACCAAGGCGGAGTCAGCTTTAAGCGTCTTTCTTTCCCGAAGAGTGCTTTACAAAAATAACTTCCAGGGAATATTCAGGTTTATTGTTAACAAGGTTTTTCAGACTGCTCCTCTTCCTTTATAAGTTCTATTTTCACCTTTGAAAGCTGTATCTGTGTTTACCCTCGGGTCATAAATGCTATCAATATACATTTCTTGCATGAGTGAGGAAGTAATTCAAAATAGATTGTCTATTTTATGTGAGTGCAATTATTTTACATAATAATAAGGATCATAATCAACGACACTTGGTAAACTGTCAAGTCTCCTTAATAAACTTGGTCAACTGTCCTTAGTCAACCTCATCTAAATAAAGGCTTTGCATGGTGAGTCATCATGAATTCACTGATTGATTTCCACACAACCTTATTCAGAGTCCATTCATTGTCACCTGTGTGCCTCTCTATTTGAACCTCTTCTAAACATTTAAAAATAGACCATGAATGATCACGTTTGGAGTCTACACATATTCAAGGGACTATTATAAACTTTGAGATTGTTGGACAGAATACAAAAGAATATGAAGTAATAGCTTATACTTATACTTGTTTGCATTAGTCTCTGGAAATACATCAGGGCACATAATCATGCCTACTTGAAGTTTTTGTTGAAATTGTCCTGCCCTAATTCATATCACCGCTACCCAGAGTCCAGTTGTAGCTTTTCACTCTTTACAGTGATTTTTCATTATTATGCTTTGCTTGTAATATTTGAAATGATTCTAATAACTTTATGTCCCAGACTATGAATATGGTCCAAGTACACAGTTTCAACATTTAAATATAATCAAAGAAAAGAAAGGGGTATATTCTTAATCAATATTATAGCCTGAAGGCAATATGTCTTCCCAAACTACTTGGAGGTGATTATGTTCATTGCCTGAGTTATCTTAAATGGTTACAATTATTAACACATTATATACATATTTTTTAAAAATACAATAAAATTAAGAACAGCAAAAAAAGTGATGAGTTGCTAAATACCGTGTCCATTATTTGCAATAAATCTAGGAGGTAAAACTTATTTCATTTTCAGAAAACTGAGGCACAGGGACTTGAAATACTCAAGGAGAGACAGAATTAGCAAGTGACTGAACAGAAATTTTAGCTCATACTGAACCCAAAGACCCTGAACATTCTCCCTTGACCAACATCAAGTCTATATTACTTGACTTTGTGCAGCCTATTATCCTCATAGAATGCATTCCTATTTCACATTTCTTTGGGTTTTCAAATTCATTACATCCTTTCAAATGATATCCTTTATTTGTCTGTCCTTAAATGAAATCATTTTGCAAGATATATTATCAACTATGAAGGTGATGAATTACTGTATTACTCTTCAAAGGGCTGTTTCAGCAAGCTGTCAAGTATCAAATTTCTTCAAAAAGCACTAAGGTCAGGATTCCTCTTGTCTCAACTCCAAAAAGGACTCTTCCTCTATGAGTGACGGTATTCACTGCCAGGTCTCATCATAAGTTGCTTCTTCTTAATTAATTCACGACAAATAGCAAGTTGCCTGGAAGTTGATTTTCTAGAAGTCTTCTGTGTCATATTAATAGAAGTAGAGATGATGAGAAAACACAACCTGCATCACTTATTTCCGCAACAAATATAGGCACTTTCCTTGAAGAATGTCATCCTAAAGGATAACAACAAAATCTAGATTAAAACCTATGAAGGAAAAAGATACTTAGCGCATTAAGAAACAGGCAAAAAAAATTAAGACATATAGATATGTTTATGGCCTTTCTATTTGCTCTTTCCTGTACATGAATTTTCTTTCTAGGGGTTTTGCAAGTCGGCCTTTTTTCCATCTATCTGGTACAACATTTGATTTCATTTTTAGAAAAATCTTTTCTTACCCTTTTATTTAAATAGCAATCCTTTCTGACATGATTTTCTGTGATAAAACCCTGTTTGTTGTCTTCATGAGAACAATCAATACTTACACTATTTATTCTTTTGTTTCCTGTCCAAACCTGATGTACAGAAAAAATCAAGAAAGGTGCCCATTGTTTTAAAAGTTCTGTAGAGCATCTAGTGTGAAGCCACAATGTCAGAAATTTTGAACAATGAAATCTTTATCGACAGCATGTTATTTTAAAAGACTAGTAAACAGCTACCATTAACTTTTCAAACTACTCACTAAATAATAAAAAAACGCATGCTTTAAGAGATGCCAAATTGTAAATAATTTAGGGAGTAAGCTAATAAGACTAATGTAGACATGTTACAAAATAGTACAGCAGAGATGTGAAGACAGATTAGAACCATATAGTGCCAGGCTGCTACGACTGATTGCTCTAAAAACATCATGTTAGCTGACCCTGGACAGAGTGGGGCAGAATGTGTGTGTGTGTGCGCGTGTGTGTGCGCCAAGGAGATCTAGATCTCAAAATGGCAAAAAGGGAGGGGCTTCCTGGTTACTTCAGAGAAGGATAGTACCCAAGGACTATGCTCTTTAGAACCCAGTCAGTTCTGGAATGCCATTTACTCCAGTGTTGGAATGACCAACCTATTAAGACCAAAAGGAAAGCATTGGCTGGAGGAAGACGTCCAGAGTACCAGAGAAGAAGCAAGCGGGCTGAGGATAGAAGGCCCAGAGAGGATATGGGAGAGTGGAGGGTCCAGTGAGGACCTGGAAGCAGTGAATGATTTGAAAGAAAATGTGTGTTAATCATTGAAGGCAAAACAGACGTCCTGTTCTGCAAACTTTCATCTACTGTACAACAAAAAGAGTTTAAGAATTAAATGTGAAACGTTTTCTTTAGTAGATAAGTTTTTCTTATTTTAACCTGCTTGAGTAAGCCTGAACAATAGAGAGGCAAATATAGGTCAGTTTTATATGCACTGAAGCTTAACCCAATCTAGAGGTGGAGGTATATATATATATATATATATATATATATATATATATATATACACACACACACACAATTAAAAAAAAGATTAGGGTAGAAATTAAGACAGAAAAACTATTATCCACAAAGAACAAACATTTGTGAGCAAACATTAAAATTTCAAAAAGGTCATAAATATAAAATGTTTTATGACTTTATTTTTCTTTTTTAAAACCAGTTATATTGGGACTGTATTCATGTATCCTAAAATTCAATAATTCAGTCATATCAAGAAGAGTTGTACGATGATCACCACACTCAATTTTAAAACATTTCCTTCTTCCTTCTCACTGTTTTCAAGTAATTATTATTTTTAATGGTGGAAAAGGTATACACAATGAAATATTCTCCAATTTAACAACTTCTTTATGTATAATTCAGTGCCACTGATTATACTCTTTATGTTATATAACCACTATTGATTTCCTTTTGAAAATCATTGCAAAATCATTCAATCTTTTCAATTACATAAACAGGCCGCTAAGTAAAAAATCTTCCTTATTCACTCATGAGAACCATAGATCAAATTTGGTTTCTTCTTTTTTTCTTTTTACAGTTGCTTACTTAATATAATATTCACATATTATATACTTTTATACTTAAATTGCTTTTTTTTTCTTTTTAAAGTAATTTTAATTGGGGATCCTACAACTTTTATCACAATCCAGCCATGAAGCCATTGTGTCAAGCACATTTATACATTGTTGCCATTATCATTCTCAAAAATCTTTCTTTCTACTTGAGTTCTTGGTATCAGCTCCTCATTTTCCCCCTTCCTACCCTCCCTCCCTCAAGAACACTTAATGATATATCAATGGCTTTTTTGTCATGTCTTCTATTGTCTGATATCTCCCTTCATCCACTTTTCTGTTGTCCATCCCTCAGGAGGGGGTCATAGGTAGATCATTGTGATCAGTTCTCCCTTTCTTCCTCACCTTCCCCTTCCTCTCTGGTACTGCTATTCTCATTATTGGTCCTGAGGGCTTTATCTGTCTTGAGCTCCCTGTGTTTCTAGCTCTTATCTCTACCAGTGTGCATGCTCTGGTCTAACTGGATTTGTAAGGTAGAATTGAGATCATGATAGTTGGGTGGAGGGAGGAGCATTAAAGAACTGAAGGAAAGTGGTATGCTTCATTGGTGCTATACTGCACCTCGACTGGGTCATCTCCTCCCTGGGACTCTTCTATAAGGGGATGTCCAGTTGCCTACACATAAGCTTTGGGTCTCCACCCCATACTTCTCTCATTCACAATGATATGCTTTTTTGTTATTGCTCTTTGATACGTCATACCTGATCCTGTCCACATCACATGATCACACAGGCTGTGCTTCTTGCTTGTGGACTTTGTTGCTTCTCAGTTAGAAGGCTTCTTGTTTATCTTCAAACCTTTAAGATCCCAAATGTTTTATCATTTGATAACTGGGCACCATCAGCTTTGCTTATGCACCCACTTTGTCTTCAGTAGTCATATCAGCAAGGTGAGCATCTTGGAATGCCAGTTTAATAGAATAAAGTGTTCTTGCATCAAAGGAGTATTTCAGTGGAGGCCCAAAGTCCATCTGCTACCTTAATACTAAGCCTATAAACATATACATATAGATTGATTCCCCATTATCATATAAATTACACTTACATATGCACATGTCAGTATTTAAACCTCTATAAATACACTTCCCCTCCTACTTCTTTATTTTATTTTCCCTTTATTTTATTTCCCTTTGTCCCAGTAACATGTTCATCCTTCATTTGAGCTTCAGTAATACCTCTTGGATTTACTTGATCCCTGTTATCAAGCTCTATCAGACCCCCTATACCTTCTTCACTATTGGTATTGTATCACTCGTTTCCTTGTCCCTGAGTTTTTTAACACCCACTTCCTTCCTGCCTCCTTTCCCTCTCCCGTGTCACTTTGGGAACTGTTGGTCCCATTGTTTTATCCTCCAGAGTGTTTATCCCATCTATCATATCCAGATAGACCTGCACAGATAATAATTTGCACAAACACACACACAAACCCAAAAAGACAGAGCAAAACAAATCAATGAAAGAAAAGAAAAGAAAACAAAACAACAGTCAATAACAAAAAAGAAAAGCCTGCAAATAGTTCTAGGTCTTTGTGATGACTTTTAAGAGTGTTTCCTGGTAGAGTAGATGGGGTGCCACACCCTGGCCCCACAGTCCATTTTTGGTATTTTCCAGGAACATCTTTGCTCTCTTGCCCCTGCTGTGCTATTACAAACACTTCATGTTTTTCCTTGGTGTGGTGGGGTCAGATGAGGCACAATTCCTGCACTGAGCCTTCAGTGTTGTCCCCCATAGCGCGATGGAACAGTGAGGAATATTGTCTCTCTTAGTGCGGCAACCCTATGGTCCTTTCTATGCATTGACTGCTCTGAGCAGGAATATCATCCTCCGGGTTTGGTGGGCAAAAATGTGCTCCACTCTCTTTTCCTCCCCTTTTATTTGCTCCTGTGTGATCTAATCAGACATGTCCCTCGCACTGAGCTCTAGTCCTTTCAGTGCTGTCCTTTGATGTGAATTCTTCTGCCTGGTAATGTGGGGAGGCTGCCCATGTAATTGGAATTGGGGTGAGTGCCTGAGACCTCTCTATTGGTTCCCTATTTCCTGTTGGTATGTTGCACTCATGTCTCAGATCACAGGATTGATGAATGAAATTTTGGACACATTTTTAACTAATACTTTATTTCCCAAGTTTGGAGCTAAATAGTTTCTGCCTCTTCCTTGAACAATTTTTTAAAATTATTTTACATGGAGACCTAAAGAAAAATTCATCCTTTTAAGAGATTGATATATTTGTTCATTGTCATAATTTATTTTCACAGTTTCTCCTTACATTCCAATAGATCTAAAATTGCTGTCAGATTTGAGTGCAGTGTGATGAGTGACATTCACATATTAGATTCATGGGTTCAGTTTGTTGTTGCTTTTTATTTCAATTAACAGCTATCTTTAGGTGATGTGTGGCCAATGCCCTGGTTTAAGGGGTGTTTTCCAACTTCTTTTGTGAATTACATGAAAATTTATGGAGAAAGTCAATTTCCAATCACCAATTCATGCACATTTTTTTCCGTGGGCCTGATTGCAATGTCCACAGTGGAACCACAGCGTTGATCTCCCTCTCCATCAATGCTGCCCTGTTTCTTTGCCTCCCCCTTTCCCAACATGAGCTGCCTTCTGAGCTATGTCTTCAAGCAAAGGCTGCCATTCCGATCTCAAATGGTTCATGGTGCTAAGGAGAACATACCTTCTCAGTGCAAACCTGTCCATCATTTGGCTGACAGCTGAGCTCTGATCATGAGTTTGGTCCAGAATTAAAGGGTAACCAAGACCATAGGTTTCTGTTGGATCATTAAGCCTGGTTATTTTCATAATTTTGATTTCTTTTCCACAGTTATGTCCACTCACTCTACCAGCACCTTCTAACACGATCTCTTTGACAGCTCTCTGGCACCCTTTGGTGTCTCTGGTCTCTGTGGTATCGAAGAGGAGCTTCACACAAGTCATTACACCCTGAGACTGATGGCTTCCATGCATCTTATTGTCTTCCCCCATCTTGGCCCCCATCGTGGAAAGATCAATTGCTGAACCTTATGTTTTGTGTCCTATGCTATGTCAAATACTTATTTATTACAACTGAATGCTCAGTGTCATAGCTATTTCTACTTAGTGCTACTTTTACTCAACATTCTGTTAATTGTATCCACCTTTTCTCTCATGTACTCTCACATACATGTTTAATTCAGGAGTTTGCAGTTCCAGTTTTTAATTTTTTAAATCTGTAATTGTTTCATAATTTTAGAGGTCAGTGTTTGTTTGTTTGTTCGGGGGGGCATCACTGCCCTCTGGTGGTGGGAGTAGGAAACCCAGCCTTTGCTTCTGTAGAGCCGCTGCTGGAATTGAACCTCCATTCCAGTGGGCTGCAGTCCTGTGCACAACCAATACACCACCGGGGCTCAGCCTGGAAGTGAAGATTTTTTATGTAGCTGTTTAGATACACTTTTTTAAAAACTTGCAGTGGATATTGATATATTTAAAGGGGATACATTGTAACAAGAACACAAATGAAGTTGGAAAACCACTAACCAAACTGTAAAATGAACAAGTTCTCTGGAAGATGAATGCTGCATTGCTTCTTCATGCCTAGTAGGCCAATAAACTATTGCAATCAAGTGGAATTTAGCTCTGAGCAAATCTATAGAATAGAATAGAACTGACCCATAGAGTTTGCAAGGCTACAAATTTTCAGCAAAGAAGATTGCCCCATCTTTCTCCTAAAGTGTCTGGAGAATTTGATCTGCTGCTCTTTCAACTGGTACCTGAGCTCTGATGTACTGTAGCACAAGGTCTCCTTAATATAGAGTCCCTCCATAAATATGGATGAGTGAATAGGAGAATGAAAAAATGAATGAATTGACTACAAAATCTGAAGTAATTCCATTTTTAACAATCTACTATGTAATGGGCAGAATACACAAATGAGCTAGAAGGAAGAAAAATATGATGAGGAAAAGAGTGAAAATAATTATTTGTAAATGTTTAATTCTCAAAGGAGAAAGACAATGATTCAGAAAACTGCCTTGTTCTAAATAGAGCTATTATATTGCTGCTGAGAAGCTAGAGTGGGCCCCACAGACAATGTGCTATCAGAGGAGATCCTCAGAGGGGCCAAGGGCTTAAAACTTGGCTCATAGTCAGAAGGTTGGCAGCTGGACTCCCCCTGTCACTCAACCAATGACAACTCTGTGAAGCACAAGTCCAATCTCAGAAGCATGAGGTCGGTGTGATGGGAATAAACTTGATACTAATGATATGACATCAAAGGACTAATCTTTGTTCAAAGCAGAGATGAAAAGTTGTCAGTGTCTTTGGTGCATTTCAGGGACTCAATGTGAAAGGGTTTCACCTTTCTCAAGTGATTGTTCCTCTGTTTCAAAGCCACATCCTCCCATTCCCCTTAATTGCATCCCAGTCACATGACTTTTCAGTCACAGTGACTTTCCTTGTAATCATATTTTTGTATTTAAGCTGTGCACTGAAAAAAAAACTGCCCACTACTATCCAGACCCTTTTGATGGTGGCATCCCTAGAGGAAAGGGTAGATCAGTCACAGGAGGTCTATGGCATCAGAATACTGAATAGTTCCACTGTGGAGTAACTGGTGGGCTTGAACCACCAATCTATTGGTTAGCAACAAATTATTTAAGTCACCTTAGCACCACAGCTCTGTTTCAAGGCATGTTGTTGTTGTTGTTAAATGTCCTCCAGTTGATTATGATGCACAGTTACTTCATGTAATGCAAACAACAAAATATTGCCTAGCGTTGCGCCATTCTTCTCAATGTTGTTCTTGGATCCCGTTGCTGAAGTAAGCATTGGGGGATCTCTTTTGGTGTCCTTCTTTTTCACCAAAGCCGGTGTCCTTTTTCAGAGACTGATCTCTCTGGGTAACAAGTCCAAAGTATATGAAATGGGTCTTGATGTTCTTCTTTCTCTAGAGAGAAGTGTTGCAGGGGCCTGTCCTAGACAAAACCCTTCATTCTTCTGCAGCACCGTCATTCACACACATCAACAGCTCTCTAACCATCTTTATCCTGTTTCTGCATGCTTGCTAGACAGTTGAACAAGCTTGTGAGTTCAACCTTGTGATAGATATCTTCCACATGAACACAAGAAAATGGTCTAGGAATCCTCTTCCTTGCAATGTTGTTCAAAACTTATTGTTATCAATACCATAAAATACTTTTTCATAGTCAATGGAACACAGATAACCACAAAGGTGAATAGCACCTTTGCCCCAAACATCAGATGTTTGTCATTTCTCTTATCACATTAAAGAAATTGTTTACAGCTGATCCACCCATTGTAGTATCAGTGAGTTCTGAGCTGCAGCTTCCAGGGCAGTGAATTGTGGATACGAATAAAATGAAATCACTGACAACTCCGATATCTTTTTCTTTTCCATGAGGGTGCTTGTTGGTTCAAATGTGAAGTTTCTACTCCCTGTATTTCTAGGTGTCATGCAGACTGAAAGCTGTAATCTTCAGTCTGCATTAGTATGAGCTTCAAGTCTTATTTTACTTTCAGGAAGCAAGATTGTGTCATGGACATATTACAGTTTTTTGGTGAGCATTCCTCTAATCTCCTGGATGCTGTATTCTTCACAAAATCAAGCTTCCCCAATTGTTTTCTTAGCATACAGATTGAGTAAATATAGTGAAAGGATACTACTGTGGCACACACGTTTCCTGATTTTAACTCATGCAGGATGCTCCAGTTCTATTTAAATGGCATCTTTCTGATGCTGGACATGTTCCACATGAACACAAGAAATTGTTCTAGGAATTCCATTCCTTGCAATGTTGTTCAAAACGTACTATTATCAATAAAATAAAATACCTTTTCATAGTCAACAGAACTCAGATAATCACAAACCCACCTAATGAACTCACTGCCATTGAGTGTATTCCAAATGATAATGATCCTAAAACATGAGGTTTCTGAAACTGTAAACATCTATGGGAATGTCCAGCTCACCTGTCTCCAATGTAGTGACTGAGAGTTTGAACTTCTGGTCTCACCATTGGCAGCTCACTATGTAACCCACTATGCCACCAGCTCTTCTCAGGGAAGCAGCACCATGTTCATTTTAAGGCACAATCACATTCAGTTTGAACCTCCCACCTCATATCTAGATCAGTCTCTTACCCCCCACTGAGGCTATATTGTGACTCTGAAGGGTGTGCATTGCTATGTGTCCCTGTGCATCTGCAACTGCTCTGGTGAGGACTGCGAGTGGAACGGAGGGTCATTTTGTTGGAAGCCGAATTGGGGCACAGTGCTGAGAGCCCATTTGCGATCTGTGATCTTCATAGTTAATCTATTTTGCTTAGTTGAATGCTTACCTCTAGTTGAGTGCAGATTTTATAAGAAGCGTGTTATCTCTCTTTAGGGCTGGGATGGTAATGGCAGAAAGAAATACCAAAAAGAAAGTATTGAGCAAGAAATTACATTGATTACCCACAAAATATACCCTAGGTGAAGATGAGAGAAAAGGGGTGGCATTTGTAAGTAGCTTAGGTGGCATAGTAGTTTGGTGTTTGTTTGTTTGTTGTAGGGTCAACCAATGGAAAGTTCTGTTAATGCTGATAACTTGGGTTTGAATTTGAATCAATAATAAACTGGAAATACAGAAGGTAGCCATCTACAGGAGGGCCAAGAATTATAGGGAGAAAAAATATTAGAACATACACAATTAAAACAATCAGGGGCAGTCTCAATGGGAAGAGCAATATTTATCAGTTGAGTATCTTGGTAAATCCAAAGACATAGATACTTGAGTAAATATGGATACTAGAATGGTATAAAAAGGAGGCTATTTTCTCAAATAAACTGACATGCTATCCTCATTTTGACTATTACCTGGTTCTTTCCAAGGGCACAACGTGACTCTTAGATGATAGCTCTTAGAAAGCTAAGATGAACTGCTTAAGTCTAAGAAGCTTTATCAAAGCCACTTTTTCCTAGAACCCTTAGTGTATTTATGATCCTTGATGTCCCGTTTCATATGAATAACTTCAGAGGCTTCTTTAAAGGGAAAAAGGGAGAAAGAAAGGAGGGCTCCACTAAGGGGCTCACTGGGAAACTATATCTCAGACTTTCAAATCTCTAAGATAAAAAATGGAGAAATGTCAGTGTTTTATGAACATTTTGGTTACTTGGTCATGATAAGAGTGAGCTGTTTCTATGAATAATCTTAAAATTATCCAGTAAACATTCGTCTTTCCACCTGTGTTCACCAAGCATTTAGTAATATAAATATTAGCCTACATCCCCGGGTTTAAAAGGTGCAAAGGTGAAAAAGATAAAATACCTTTCCAAGAGCATGGAATCCAAGCAGAAGCCTGCCAACTAAAATATTATAATTCCTACTGTGAAGAGGCTCACATAAGCCCTCCTCATTTACAAGTGGGAAATCAATAGATAGACCATTATCCCAGCCAACAACTAATCATCTCACAAATAGCTGTTTTAGTACTTACTGAATCAGAGAACATAGAAAGTTACATGGCACCTAAATAAGACATAATTGCCTACTGTTGCTGTCCAACATCTGTATTTTTTATATAAATAATGACTTTGTATAGTAACCCCCAATCTTTCTCTCTTAAAACAACAACAAATGTGGTCTCTTCTCTCTCACTCACATCCTTTATCAAAAACCAATCAGCGTCCACATCCCTCTCTCTAAGACAAGTATAACCCTGGAGAAATAGTTCTCAACCTTGATGGCACATTAGAATTGCCTGGAGAACTTTTGACCTGCCCTTTGTTCAGGTCACACCTCTCACCAATTAATTCACCGTCTCCAGGGTAGGCTTGCAGCATCAGTGTTTTGCAGAGCTCCCAGTGGATGCTAACAGAATTCAGGCTTGAAATTGACTGGCTCAGAGTCTTCAGCATACACCACCTGACAATAATACAAACTATGACTTCTTGAGTCTTCAGCATGACCTCTATAAAGTTCTTAGGTTTGAAAATCCTTGCAGACAAGGGAGGTCCAACATGATGGTGCTCTGAATGGAAGAAAGAGAGCATCCTACAGATGTGAGACAGGGGGGATCAATGATATGTCCACTGTTGCTGACTGGAGGACTAGGTAGGTGCTTCAATATTCACCTACATAAGGAATCTGGAGGCCTTGGAAAGTTTCGGAGGAAAGGGAGAGAGTTTGGCAGGCTTCAGGTGTCTACATCCGACTGCAGATAGCTATTTATGTCAGGGTGGCCAAATTATTGAATCCATTGAGAGCGCATAGTTTCAGGATTGGAATTTTTAAGAAAGAAATTACTATTGCTGCTACTAGTTGTCATGGAGTTAATTTTGACACTAGGAGGCTTATGCATGCAGAGCAGCACTGCTGCACCAGTGGCTTTGCAAAGTACTGACCTTCCAGATGCACATTTCCAGAACTATCGTCCACCTCTGGATGAATTTGGCTCACCTGCCTTTGGGCTAGTAGCTGAGAGCTTACCTGTTTTTGCCTCCTGGGCACTCTGAGTATGAAATGAATTATATTATTTTCAAATAAAGGCAATTGAGGGCCCCATGATGCGATGGGAAAACTGCCAACTTTAATGAGTGAAACGGTTTCAAAATGATATTCAGGTTAAGAGAATATTGCAAACTTGTATGTTCTATTATTACCCTGAGAATGTCTTAAATGATGATATTTAAAATGGAGGACATTCCATAGTAATATACTCTATTTTGGACGGGTTAGGATTAGATTTTAGCTTAGGGAAGTCCTATTCCTTTTTTTTTTTTAGTCCTGTTCCTTTTTGTCAAAAAAAAAAAACGAAAAAAACCTTCTGGTACATTCTCGGTTCTTTTAACCACTGAATCTGAAAAATCTGAGTCATATTCTGAAAAGAATGTTTTTCTCCAAATGGATTCATGTGGGAGCTTTAAACAAAAACAAAATAAAAGTAATTATTATTTTGTAATTGAGTAGGCCTACAGGAGTACAGCCCTTCAATCAGGGCCTTACCAAGTATTTAACAGCACATAAGAGTTGCCTCATGCTATGATTTTAGGTACTTTTCTTTATAATTCCCCTACATGTCTTAGAATTTTCTCCCCTTTTTTACATGCCCTTTGTGAGATTCCTACCAGTAAAGTTGTAAAATAAAGACACTTTTAAGCTCCTATCCATTTATACTTCTTGTACCCAGGGTATACATAGAGTGCTCTGTGTTGGGTTTAGCAAACAATGGCTGTGTCATAACTTATCATTCTTCTCTGGTTTTGCGTTGACATTAACATGGGGGAAATGGCACACTCGGAGCCCTTTACATTTGATACCAGGCGTGCAATGTTCTCCAGGAAGACAAATGCCTGGATTACCCTTTGGTTATTAAAGTGAGGTTTATTATACTGTTCAACAAAGGTGCCTTTAATAGCATTTCCATTATGTTCAAATCATTTCCAGAGTTACACACTTAAAAAGTAAATGAGGTGTAGTCCTGTAGAGAATTACTCCGGTGTGAATTCAGCCAGGGTAAGAATAGTATATTATTCATAATGGAAAATCCCAAATACCTATTTGAGCTATAAATACAGGTAGAGATGAATGATATGTTTTGTAAGAGTCTTTTACTGTGAAGTGGAAGGTGGTTAAGACAAAGAAGTCTTTAAGAAGTGTATTTCTTATGGGAGCAGGGAGACCAGTCCCTCCACTCTTGTACCCCTCTCACCCTCGGACACTCAAGTTGCTTTAAGAAGCAGCACCTGATTCTGGGGGGTGTGGATGCACATCTGCTGGGTCGTGGCTGCTCCTACGGGAGGCTTTGTGGTCTTTCTGCTGTCGGAAAGATGCAGCCTGGGAGTCTGCATCATTGTCTTCTCTGTCATTTCCTCTGAGAGACAAGGAAACACATAGCTCACTCTAACAAGCTCGCCCCACCAAGCAGGTGACATGAACAATTCAAGAAGATAATGAGAGACAAAACTAATTATATTTGTGCTATCATCTCTATAATATCTATGTGTGTGTATGTGTATATATGTATATGTGTGTATGTGTGTATGTATGTATGTATATATATGTGTATATATGTGTATATATATATATTAAGGAGTCCTGGTGGTGTAGTGGTGATGTGCTGGGATTTCATGTGCCTGGTTGGCAGTTTGAAACCACCCGCAGCTCCACAGAGGGCAAGACTAGACTTTCTGCGGCTGTAAACAGTCAAAGTCTTGGGAACCTAGTGGAAGTTGCTATGAAACAGAATTGACATGACAGCAGTGGCTTTGGTTGGCATAACATATATTATGGTATTTTTCATTAAATGGTGATGGTGTTCTTCTGTATTTTAATGTTAGGTTGATAAAATGAAAACCCAATTGTACACACGATCCATTTTCCTATTGAAAGATATCACTGAATCTTGTTACTTCATCAATGGAAAAGGTCCAAAGCCATCCACTCATATGTCAGGTAAGAATTGCTCCTTAGCCTAGGATATCTGAAACTAGAATTTTTTCCTGCCAGAGCACACAGCCTCATCTTTCTCTTATGGAGCGGCTGACGGGTTGGGTCTGTTAACTTTGGCATCAGCAACCCAATACATAGCACATATGCTACTGTGAAAACTTTATTCTAGAAAGCAATTTTTAAAATAAGCATTTCATCGATCAGTTAATAGCCTTTGACAGGGTGTGTTGTCCTATGTTATTCTCTCAATTTTTTTCTGTCTTGAGTTATATCAGTGCACTTATAGGTAAATTTAAATGTAGAGATTTTTTTCACTAATTTCAGGGTTTTTTTTTAGTTTTTATCATTGCCCTGTAAACTTGTACTGTAACGTTAGAATCTGAAAGAAATTAAAACATTCCAAAAATAAAGAGAGATTGGTAGACAGAAAATAAATACAAAATGAATCGAAAATATGAACCACAACACTATTCTTTACATTGGCAATGACCTCCACCACCAGCTGTCTATAATAGTGAAACTGCAAGATGATTGAAAACGTGTTTTCAGAAGCTGAATCTCTTAAGAAAATTCCCCACAATTATTTATTTTGAAAAGCTTCTAATATAGAATTGAGCCTCAACTTTGTGGAGATAAATACATATTTGACAAAAAAAGAATTTTTATACTACAATAAGATCCAAGTGACATTGTTAAACATTTAATAAACCCAATGGAGTTAAATGGATCATCTCAGCTACATTTAAAGGGTTTCAGTAAAATAAATACTTCGATTAAGTCATTTAAAATAACTGGCTTTAATGCTTTATTTATTAAAATACTTTTAAGAATTTAATTTAAGGTTAATATAAGGATTGCAATTGTCTTATGAATTTATAGATTACCATACTGTCAGTTTTTTTAAAAAAATATGTCCATCATTGTACCTTACTTTTACTTAATATTATTCTCCAGTATTTATTATGGTTGAATCCTATTGTGATAGGTAGTTTTGTTGTGCCAACATGGCAAACGAACACACGTGAGGTTAATCGAAGAGTGGAGCTATAACTAGCTTGACAATCTTTGCCTTTCTCTCTCTTGCTCTTGGATCTTAGGATCAATATGCAGCTGGCTGTCTTGTTTGCCCTGTGACTCGATTTGCAAGCCACCCAACCCATGAGAAACTTAATCCATGCACTTTGTCACTGTAAGTTGAGGTTCCTTCAAGCCTTGTTTCGCCACACGTCTGGAATATACATCTCTTCAACTGGGAATTGACCTGCCTTACTGTTTGCTGCCTGTGACTGGATAGCCTGACTTGCTCTACAGAGGATTAATCCGGATCCTTCAAGACTTGAAGAACTGCCAGTGTATTAGCTGTCTCATGGAAGTGAGTTGCACTGAGTCATTGATACTGTTTTATAGATTAACTGTTTATGTATTATGTTAGATATCTATCTATATAAATATATACAGAATTATTAGTGTTCTGGTTTTGTTTCTCTAGAGAACCCTGTATAACACACTTACCTTTTGTATATTTGATATTTTTGACAAGACATGCATGACTTCATACATTTTAAATATGACCCTGACAAAGGGACTGCCAAAAGAACAAACAAATCTGCGTTGGAAGAAGTGCAGTCAAAATGCTCCTGAGTGGCAAGGTTGACGCTTCATCTCAAGTGCTGTGGATGTGTTATCAGGAGAGACTAGTCCCTGGAGATGCAGCTCTTGATGCTTGGTCAAGGAGAGGGGCAGCACAGAAGAACGAGTCCTCAAGAAGAGGGGCTGACCCAGTTGGCTGCACTCCCCACACAGCAATTACGAGCGTGTCCGAGATCAGCGTCGCTTCGCTCCTTGTACGTGTGGTCCCTGGAGTTGGAAACAGCTTGATGACGTCTCACAACAACAATAACACAGAAGTCTAGAGAGCATCTCCTGTAAGAGGGTACGTCTCCAATAGCATTGCTACAAAATGAGAAAGGCATTTTTAAAATAATAAAAATATAAAAATGTGAAACTGTGCTTCTGTCTTCTTCCACTTAGTGCTGTGCATTTTGAACATAGTGGTTCCTTCTCTAATATTTCATCAAAGAATGGCGTACTCATCCACTTTGCACCACATCAATGTGGCTGCTGTAGCGTCCTTTTAAGTGTTTCCTGAAATGGGGAGGGGGGAATGTGAGGGGGCAAGTTTAGGGCTGTACTGTGGATAGGTGATGTTTCCCAATAAAATTCTGGTAGGACAACTCTGTTACCTTTGAAGAGCAAGCTGACCCTATTATTGGGCTGAGGGGAACATTCTTTTGAGCAGAAGTTCCTCATCTTTTTCTCATTAATCCTGGTATTTCACTCACCCATGTAATTTTCTATTATCTTAAGCCTTGTTTAAAATAACCACCCATCATCACTGTGTGTTTTTAGAGAAAATCTGCTAAAATTATTCTTTTGAAATTTAAAAAAAATACAAGACAAAACAAAAAAAAACCCATAGCCATCTGAGTTGATTTCTTTTCTTGAATGTACCTGGCCCAGCAACTCCCCTTGGAAACCAGTATTCTGATTGGACCTTCCTTTTTGAAAGCACCCTAAAAAGACTAAGACAAGTTTATTGTTGAGAGAACTTGTCTGCAGGCAGTTACTGACCAGACGGGCATGTTAGAACATATTTGGAATAAATTCCTTCATGGTAAACTTGAATGCTTTTCTCACCTTTTTATACCATTTCTTTAGTGAATAATGTATAACTTTCTGGGTTAAGTGATTTGAGAAAATAAGAGTAGTTATCATCCAAATTAACAATCATTGTAAGCTAATGAAAGACATGATTCCTTTCTGCTCTTGAAAAATAAGTTTCCCTGTAAAATATCAGGATAATTTTGACAATTAGGTTTTATTTTGGGATATATTTATTAATATTTGGATATATAGATACACATTCCATTTTCTTACAAGGACCATGATTATCAAGTTGCTGTAGATCTCCTCTGACAGAAAAATGCTAAAGCACAAATGCCTCCGACATGAGACTACTCTGATTTATTTTTCACTGAGATACTAAGAATAGTGTCTCATTTATTTATGTCCCTAGCTTTTTTATTAGTTATAAACAATAAAGGTTATCACTACATTTTAAGGCTAACTTGAGAGTTTTCCATGAAGTCACTTTGGGAAATAACTGCATAGGGAAATTTCAGAGTGGAACTAAGGATGCTGCACCGCGGTCTCCATGTCTGGTGATTTGAGAAGCCGATCACCAGGTCTTTCTTCTGTATTGTGTGAAAGGACTCAAGTCTCGACACTTTCATTTCACACTTGAGCTCCTCAGCCATTTGCAATATCTAAAGACAACATTACATATTTTGAACCCATGAATCCATGCCATCAAGTTTTTTCTGGCTCATATAGGACATAGCAGAAATCCTCCAGGGCTTCAAGACTTTAAATCTTCCTAAGAGCAGCAGTGCTCAAGCACTTGACTGATAACAGGAAATCACCAGTCTAAATCCCAGGACAAAGAGGAAGCACTTACATTAGTGACAACGCTAAGGAACCGGCCTTGGCTGTCCCAAAGGATGACTCTGAGGCAGCAGTACAGCCCTAACGCAAACAATTAAAAAGGAGTTTCTGGGTGATACAAATCATTAATGTTCTTGGATGCTGCTAACCCAAGTATTTGAGGTTCAAACTGTTCTAGAAGTGCCAGGAAGAAAGGTTTCATGATCGACTTCCCATATGCCCACCCTTCAAAGCCACATAAAGCACAGTTCTGTGAGAAGTAACCAGGAATGGAATCCACCTTCCATGAGTTGAAAGGACAAAAAATGGAAAAATAGATGACAACAAAAATCTCTCCAAAAATTTTATTAACTTTAAAAAATAAACACATACAATACATAAGGTGCAAAATGTTGAATGATAGTATTCAACATCATTAAATTGTACATAGATAAAATGTTGAAATGGTAGGTACCCTGTTTTAACATACAATGGGGCTTCTAAAAGGCTGGGTAAAAATGGCATTAAGAGGTGGTAGAAGTTCTCCACGAGATTGTGAAGGCCTCCTGTAGACCTACTCAACAATTACCAACATGGCTAGGTTCCAAAGAGTAGGTGGTGAGCAGAAACTAAGCACTATGTAAGGATGGAGGCTGACCAGATCAAAGCCAAAAGTGGAGGATGACTCCATCACTGCACAGATGAACAATTGCTGAGACATCGAGAACCGTGGCGCAGCTGTCTTTAGCCGCAACTTCCACCACAGCACTGGTGTCACTGTCAGATGATCATCAGGAGTGTACTGATTAGCAGCATCCTAGATTTTGTATATGGTTGTGCAGGCACAATATTTGATAGAAAGAGACTATGTGAGGAGTTGATGTACTATTTACATATGCACACAATAGATATATGCTTCAAAAAGTGTGTCATAATTTTTCATAATCTTCTAATTCCATTTTTATGAACTATTTAAATGCTTTTATATATGTTTGTGTGTATATATATGTATGCATGTATGTGTGTGTGCATGTATGTGTACAGGTATCAATAGTGGGTTATGTTGGGGTTGCTAAGTGCAAACTCAGCAATTCAAACCCACTGTGGCAGTCATGTGCCTATGTTAATTTTATGATTGAAATGTAGAAATGTAGGAGTGGAGTCTAGCCTGTTAATCTGGAGACAGCCATTGAGTAGCTAATGAGGCCTCTGTGTGGGCATGGCTTTCTCCTGAGACTTCTGGTAAATCTCGCGATATTTCCCTCGTGAAGATGAGACACTATCATCCCCAGTTGTTGGGAGTGAATCGGTGAGACAATTAATCACAGACAAAACAAAATGGCAGTGTCTGAGAAGCTGCAGGAGCCAGCGGAGAGACTACATGACTTTGCCCTGATGGAGCCAGACCTCTGAAACTGGGGCAGCCACATGGAGACCTCTGCCAGTGATGAGTTGCTTCTGCCACCACGGGATGCTGTTGATAGACCCTGAGGCCGAGGAGCCATGTGGAGACCCCTGCTGGTGCCAGGACTCTGCAACTTCGTGAGTCAGAAGGAGACATTATAGACTGATATTGGGCATATGGGTTAATATAGGACTTATGACTTTGTACTGGATTGGATTGGGATGCTTTCTTAATGTCTTATTTCTTTTATATTTTCCTTATATCTATATGCGTGTCTATGAAATTTGTTCCTCTAGTTTACCCGGACTAACACACACACCAGCCACTCTGAGGGAGGAAGAAGAGCTTTGTCCAACAGATATTGTCTCCAGATATTGTGCTCAATATTTACAGCCTTGGAAACCCTACAGGATCCTCCTGAGTAGGAGCAACTCAGTGGCTGTGAATTTCTCATTTGGTTATACATATATGTATATACATATATACACACATCATGTGTCATATAGAGTATATAATGCATGGGTGATATGGCAGCATATTCACACAATGAGTATCACTACTGTTAATTCACTATGTATCATTAACTAGATTTGAATATTCCAAGAACAGATAGTCTGATTGACCAGTAATCCAGAGAAGATTGGCACGAAATTCAAGTCATCAGGGATGAATTTACATTTCCCTTTTGTTATTCTAAATGGAACAGGCAATCTGTGAATGGGCATCCCTCTTTAAATCACCATCATTTGTAGTGTGTGCTGCATACTTTGCTCCAAAGATAAAACCCCTCATCTCCAGTGTCCTCAAAAATGGAATGCTCTTTTCAAAGCACCCCTTATCCATGGAGATGTGGCTTTGTACTTGGAGAAGAAGATTTCATTGTAACTGTTTCACTGAGCTATGGTGCTTGGGTTGTAAACTGCAAGAAGGAGGAAATAGGGTTTGTTTTTCAGGATACTTCAGGCCACATGAAGACTCTCTAGGACAGAGGTGGTTGTCATATTTCTTGTTAAACTAATAAGAAGATGCTGTCCAATTTATTATCAGTCCAATCACTAGAAAATTTCCATGAGCAAAATTGGGAAAATGAAGGACTGTGCAATTCACCCTCAATGAAAAAGTATATTTCATAAACATTTTAAATAAATGGGACTTTCATTCTTTGACCTTTCCCTGATTTCACCTCCCCAGATTCAGTGAGCATGTGAATGCTCTTTGTCCCTAGCAAAAATCCTCAAAGTAGGAACTAGTTCAGTGAATTGATATCTAGTAAGGCAGTATATTCATTCATATTAGCTATTATATTAATTGAAGCATCTGTCCCAAATTAATATACTCAATGTACTTACCTATTTCTACAACTGTGTAGTTCACTTTCTTGATATCAATTTTGTTTTTGATACATAATTATTACTGGTTTTGTTTCCTTAGAGAAGCCAGTCTAACACAAAGACAAAAGTAAATTGATTACATTGGAATTACAGTGCTTGTGAAGATGAGTATTGACTATACGAGAGAACACTGGAAGAATGAACAATGTGTACTGGAAGAAGTACAACCAGAGTGCTCCTTAGCTGTGAGGATGTCAAGACTCTGGACAAGTTATCATGAGGGACTAGTCCTGGAAGAGAAATGAGGAGGCTCTTCCCCAGTCTAGATGGGAACAGTAGCAGTATCGATGCTTGCAAACAGAGCCAGGATTTTGAGACCGTCAGAGGACTGGAGAGTGTCTTGTTCTGTTGTATACAGGGTCCCTGTGAGTCAGAATTGACCTTGCAACATCTAGCAACAATTTCAACACAAAACTAAGTGGAAGGTGACAAGTCAGATGCTACTAAGCCTGCAGGAAGATTGTTATTTGACCTGCTAATTGTGTTATCAATCAAGAAAGACCATACACATTCTCAGATTTTTGACATCTTAAAAAAATTTCTTAATTTTCCAAAACTGCTATTAATTCTTGCATGACAAAAATCAGGGGAAGAAGTAGAGAAAACAGAGTTCACTTTAAGCACAACACTGAATAGTTCAAATTTCTGCAACTCCGTCATTTTCATTTTCGTTGTCTTGGTACTTTTCATTCTAGAATTCTCCTACCTACTTGACACTGGTCATCAGTCATTTGAAAGTTTCCTACCTCATTCCTACAACTGCTAGTATCTGCTCCTCAGATCAGCCTTTGTGAGATGAGCATGAGTGTACACACAGGGTCTCTCTGAGACTGACTGCTATATGTTTTTAGATCTCATGTGTGACGTGTATCTCTAAGTGGCATGCAAATCTGTCCTGTTTCATTCTTGCTGTTGGACGCCCTTGCATTATCTCTAACTCATAGAGACTCTATGATCCTGTAAAGTCAAGTCTATTGTTGTCCAGTTAATGCTGACTCCTAGTGACCTTACGAGACAACAAAACACACACATACACACACATCAAATAATCTCCAGTGGAATATGTACTATGAGGGGACTTCAGAGTTCCTGGAAAAGGATCATTAGCTTTTCTTTTGGAAGTCCATTATCTTTTAGTTCTATTTTCCCACAAACTTTTGAAGTCTCATCATATTACTTCATTTTGGATATGTTCAAGCCCATAGACTTCCCTGTCTTCCGCAGTCTAAAATAGCTAAATGAGACCGACCTTTTAACATAGCCCTCTGGCTAAGGCATCTGGTTTGGAATACCTGATTGACTCATGGTTCTAATTGAGTGACATCTGTGATGAGGGACATTGAAACACTTTGCCAGCTCTGCAGCTGCGGGTGAAGAGAACTAATTGGTATGTAGATATAACATTTCTGCTAACTATTAAAAGCTGAAATGTAAACCATAGTTGGCCTCCCTGAACACCCTGAGCTTGGGCTTTGGGAGCAGGAATTTGAAGAGTTACCTATCAAGAAAAGGTGTATCTCAAACTATTCTTGTTCATTGTAAGCTTTATTGAAACTAACATACAGTCATTTGAGTCAAAAATTGTATGTTCCAAGTGGATTCAGAGAAAACCTCATGGTTTCTAGTTCCTGGAAGATAGCTCTCCCCAATCCTTGTCTCCATCCTAGAATGTATTGACACAGGCACCCCTCCCCAATTTGATGTAGAACTTTCAAGGATTTCAAGTCTCCATCTCTGACATTTCTCTCATACAATCAAACAGAGTTGTTAGCATATTTTGGTGTACTATTTGAATAGCATTAAGAAACTTGTGATTTGGAAGTGTCTAGTATATTCTTGTTCTGAGATTAAAGTAGCTGGGGTTAATTCTGAGATTAATGACCTTTCCTAAATAAGTGACCATTAATCAATATATAAGATTAATTACACTCGTATATGCAGTGGTGTTTTGTTTTAATAAGACAAGACATGAGTCAACATGTTTTCAGGATTTTTTTTCTTTTCCCCCTTTTACAGAACACTGGTTTCAATCAAGATTTATCAGGTCCTTTTGTGAGTCAATGTAGATGTACCCCGTAAACCCCCTTAGACCTGTGCTTGTCCCAGTAAAAGAGAGAAGTGGAAATAAATACTTCCTGGATGGAGGCAGGTGACATTGTGGAGCAAGCATTGGACTGCTAACTTCGGGGTTGGCAGTTCAAGCCCACCAGCTGCTCTGAGGGACATATTAGAGACTGTTTGCTCCCATTAAGCTTCACAAACATGGAAAGCATATAGTTTTTTGCATGCATGTTCTGAGGCAAGCAAGACTTTTGAATGTGCTGGAAGCTGGGTCCAATGACTGCTATGCTTCTATTATTTCGACATGAAGTGGGATATTTGTTGTAGAGTTTTATCAGGTTAAAGAAACATCCTTACATTTTATATTTCCAAGAGGATTTGACAGGGTTGAGATGGTATATAATTCTGTTAAAGTGAAAGGGAGAGGGAGAGAGGAAATTTCCTGCTGCCAAATTGGAGTCTCTGGGTCCTTCAGACAGTGAAATTACTCAACCACTATCCAACAGCTTGGAGGATCTAGTCTGCCTGCAGCATCTTGACAGAAAGGCCTGGTGGATCCCTTCAGAAAAATCAGCCACTAGAAACCCAATGGGGTGTAATTCAATTCTGACACACACCCATAATTGCCATTGGTTGGAATTGACTCAGGGACAACTGATAGATAGAATGCCAGATTATAGATGCATATTTTAACTGGAATAGATCCCCTGTGAGCATGTTTTACAAACCTAATTTGGTGACTTAAATATGTTAATATATTAATTGTATTTTAATGCCTATGTTCTTTATGGGAATTGAAATAAAAATTTTCTTTCTCCCACTGTTTTTGGCATGAATGCTATAAAAATGCAAGACAACTTTGTGTTGTGTGTGTATCATTGTGTTAGTGTCTACAAATGGTCACTTTGTACTTCTAAAGATCCAATCAGATGGTTGCTTTTTTGTGGATTTAAGTGATTTATTTGATTTACTCTGTTTCAATGTTTGTAGAATTATTCTGCTTCTGGATTTCCTACTGAGTCAGTTTACATAAATTATGTAAACCTTTAGAATATTGTTCTTTATCTCAAGATTCATACCTGTAGCATAAGTGGGTTCATAGAACATTTTTATACATTCAAAATGTATGTTCTAAACTTTTGGAAGATGCTTTGTACATTATGAGGCTGTTTTGGGGCTTGCATTTTGATAATGCTCTATAGTCTATGTTTTTCAATAAGTGATGATCTATTCAAAGTTCCCACAGAAAATTGGTAAGATATACAGAGCTTGTTCGGTACCATTGCTACCTTTTCCATAGGGGGTCAACACTCTCTTTCATTGTTTTCTGGTTGTGCCATTTCCAGGACTCCCTAGCCTCTGTGGAATAGTTCTAATGGTAATGAATTTGGCCTTTAAGTTTTTATTTTCTTATCTTTGTTTAAAGTAATTTCTGGACATTTGACCTCACACAAATGTTGCTATTGTTTTAGTTGAGCACACTTGGATCCAGGTGATAGCAATCCTATGTACAATAGAGCAAACCACTGTCTGGTCCTGTGTCATGCTTAGAATCATTGCTATGATGGAGGCCACTGTTGTCGCTACTGTGTTAACCGATCTCTTTGTGGTTCTCCATTTTGATGACCATCTATCTTACTGGGCATGATGCCCTGAAAGGTGACCTCATGGGACAGTTTCAGAAAGTCCATAGTCTAAAGCGTGTCAGAGCTCTCCTGTATCACTAGTCTAGTAAGACTGGTATTTTTTAAGAATTTGAGTTCTGTTCCATTGTTTTCTATCTACAGAGTCAGAATGGAGTCTTGGTGTTAGTAATGGATTGCTAGACCAAAGATCAGTTGTCCAAACTCACTAGATGCTCCATGGGAGAAAGATAAAACTCCCTGCTCCTATAACGATTTATGGTTTTAAAACCCTATGCAGCTATTCTACTCTGCCCTTCAGCATCACATGGAAGTGGAATAGACCTGACAGTGTTTGCGTCAGTCTAGTGTGATCTGATCATCTATATTCTTTAAGTTTGTTCCTTTCTGTCCTTGTGTATTTCTCAATCACTTTCTCTCTAACCTTCAGTACTCTGCAAGGTACTTTCTTCTTTCCCATGCTGGGGTCCCCATTCAGGACCATCTGTTTGTATTCTAGACACAGGGTTACCATATTTTCTCACTGCCCTTAAGATTTGCAAGTGCTCTGAGTCTTCTCCCTTGCACAGCCCCGTAGTTAAACAACCATCTCCCCCAGTAACTGCGAAATGACAAAGGATAAACATGAAGACCATTGGGGGAATATTCATTAAGAGTTCTGAGTCTGCAGTGACATTAATCTCTGGGACCTAAATCAAATCTCTGGTTCAGCTGTAAGAAATGAGGCTAACTGATGCCAGGAATAGAAAGGAGGCTCAAACTAATACAACTAACAAGAGTCCCAATGGGACCCAATTCCATCCTGTTCACTCACCTGCTCCTGAGTTCCTAAAATCTCCTTCCTAGCAAAACAAAGCTTAACTCAAGGGAGCCACAGGTCTTGGTAGCAGCAACAAGGGTTAATGTGATGCAGACACAGTCAAGACCATATCCACACTTCTCTTTGACTGACTGTTTTTGTAAATATAGAAGTTGGATGGGGTTTTGAGGGGAAAAAAGATTTTCTAAGGTTAACTATATAGTGCAGAGTGCACAAGTGGCACACTTGTTAAACATTGCTATTTACCCAAGGGTAGACTCTTCAAACCCAACCAAGGACTCCTCAGAAGATAGGCCTAGAAATCTGCTTCTTTGAAAACATAAGGAGCACAATTCTACTTGGCATTCTTGGGAATATCAAGAGGAAGCATCAACCCCCAACCAACTAAGAACAAGGATGGCATTGAATTGGTGGCCCCAGTTGGAGACAGTGCTACAAAACTGTCTGTTTTCGCTGACATGAAGAAGCAGGCTTTCTCACTGGTGGCAGTCATGAAGAGGAGGAGGTTCCTGTCACCAGTTTTTAATAGTACTACTACTAATAAAAACTAGACATTGTTTAGCATTTGGCAAGTCTGGACATGCACTTTTGTTCAGTGTGATTTCAGTCTCAGATTCTGTCCATGCCTGAGTGCAAATAATGGCTGCCCCCACCATCAAAATGACACCAAGCTGAATCATTCCTGTAATAACAGCATATTGATAGGCTCTGAGAAACAAGCAGAAAATGTCAGTGACCTTGTGGACATACCTATGTTCTCATGGGAAAACAAAAAGCTTCACTGATTTTTTATGTTTGAGAAGAGGACCCAAATAGTCAGGGACAAATCTGGACACTGGTTTAGCATCCTGGTGAGAAAATTGTGCTATGTACTCTATATACTCCCTCCTTTTTAGAAAGGTGCTTAACCTTTCATGTTAACAGACTGTTAGCATGGAAAAATGATGTATAAGTGCAGCGAATGCAGATGAAATATGGGTTAGTGGAGCACTGTGGGGTTCTGTGGTTAAACTACTGTCATCAGTGATGTGGTGGCAAGTTTCTTTTTCATTACAGTCTGATTAAAACATATATGTAGGGCATTTAAAATAGTGAGGTTGGTCTTCCTCAGATTTCAGAGGAAGTTGCGGTGCACAGCTTTTAAGACTCCAAGTTTGCATTGCAAGGGAATGACAATGAGGCAAAACCATCCAAATGTTTGACAACTCAGAGCACATGGAATTGGGGACAGGAGCCCAGGGTACAGAGGCTTTGTTCAGCAGGGCCTGGCCTGACCTTTGGCTGCCAGGCTTTGTTCCCATTCAAACCACGTGGCAGTCCTATGCCCATGGGGGCATGACCACAGACACTTACCGTCTATGATTAAACAATTGAATAGTTGTAAGTGGGCACTGAGAGTGAGAAAGGCAGGGTGGGTTCAGGAGGGGTAGGGGGGCACACTCTCTTTGACAGGCAGAGACCTATCTCCCAGCCTTCCCCTGAGAGAATACACTCATGGCAAGGCCTCTCTTTAGATAGCCTGAGTGGTCCTCACAAAAGTGGACCACCCTTCCAAGAATGCCCCATGTCCTTGTTAGAGATGATGCAGAAGATGACAATGAAATAAGCCAACAAAACCCTGACTTCCCTTGCGATCTCACTAGAGTCCTGCCAGTTCCACATTCAGTCCTTGTGGTTCAACTGGGAGAACTGGTGGTTCCATGTGGCAAGGGAAGACATGAAATTGCCTGTGACTTCTGTTTATCTCAGTTTCTCTAGTGCTGTCAAATGTTACAGTCCAGAAACCACCCAGGGCAGTGTGTTCCTGAACTGCAGAGTTGCTGTGAGTGAAAACGGACTCGATGGCAGTGGGTGTGTGTTTTGGATGAGACCCGTTGTACCTGCATAGAGTCCTGGGGACACATGATGTCTTCCTCTTCAAAGAGCAATTGTCCTTTTGAGACCCAGGGGGTTCTAGAAGAAAGGTGTTGCTGGTACTCTGGAAGAATGTATCCAAGTACCACAACTCTAAGAGTTCATGCTGTCTAAGTTTTTCAAAATCCACTTGACCCAGTGGGACCCATGACAATATGGATTTGGATGTGCTGAGTCACAATGCACACTCTTTGGATGTGTCTATGTGCTGAGCTTTTAAGCAACTCCTAAAGCTTAACAAACAGGTAATGGATCCACCACCACTCCCTCCCCCAGCTTTGCTGCTGTCACAGTAAAGGAATACCAGTCTTCCCAAGGAGTCTTGGAGATGCGTTGGTGAAAGCACGCTGCTCCCAGCCAGTGGATCTGCCATTCAGTAAGGACGTACAGCCTTGGCAGTCCTACCATGTAGGTTTGCTTTGCACAACAGCATCACCAGAAGTCAAAATGCCATCGGGAGTAGTGAGGATTTTTCATTCTTTCTTGGTTTCTTTCACAACCCCTTTTTTGGTTTCTAGCGAAGTTCTCTTTGACTAGTTGTCTGGCATGGAAAAGGTTTGAGTCTGATTTAGAAATTGTTCTCTCTCAGAGTGCATCAGTTTCCTGCCTGGCTTAGGATCAGCCTGAGTGATATAACCAGGTATTTATTCACTGTGTCTGGAAAGCAATGACCTGAAAATGGAATGAGTAGTGGAGAAAGAGTTTGTCCAGAACGTGAGGAAGAGGATTGCCAGTGACAAGAGAAATGTGATGACCTTAGTGTCTTATGTGACTGCTCTCCCAGCTGCCCCAATTACAGGGGAATCAATTGGTAATCAGCCAACAATGTTGACTCAATCTATGGATGGCCTGCTTCCGCTTCAATTAACCCATTCAGAGAGTGAAAATTCAGATTTCCAGTCCAACAAGGACTACTCTGTGGGTATGCTGCTCTGAGGAATGTTATTTTTACTTTCTCTGGATATTGATCCCTGGATAGGTTTGGATTTCTTACCTTTTCCAACACCTATATATATAGTTGTGAGTCAGTTTTTCATTACTTCTGTGATTTTATTACTTGCCACCCAGATAATTGTGTCTCCCCACCAGGACAAAGTAGGAACCCCTCTAGGGTTTCCTTGGCTATCATCTGTAAAGGAATGGCTTTTGAGGTATTCTGCCTTATGGTGAATGTGAACTGACAATCATTTGGTTAGCAGGCACACACTTGACCATGACGCCACCAGGGTTTCTCATTGGCTTCCTCCAGTTCTTCCAAAAGGGAGAGCAGCAGACAAAATGAAAACTTCTGTGACATCTCCACCCAACTGAAGGCAGTGAGTCACCAGACCCAGGCTTCAGGTACATGAGCATAAAAGACTTCACATAAACAATATGCTATGGTCTAGTTGTGGGGAGAGGCAGCTGGGATCCTCCGTTCTCGCAACTCTTAGCCTTTTCCCATCAGAAAGAAAGAACAGTAATGAAAATCAGAAGACATTTGAAGATGAATGGCCCAGGCAAGCATGAGACTGAGACCAGAAAGTGTGATTAAGTGACGGTAAATTACCAACAGTCTAGATGAAACAAAATGTGAGGAAAGTAAAACTGGTGATTTTCTCTGTAACCCTTCTCCTAGTTCTCAATAAAAATGTTGTTTGGGAAAATCAAAAAACTACAAATGGAGCCCCAGTGGACTATGCAATTGACTGCTAACTCGAAGACCAGTTGCATGAAGCCACCCAGCCCCACTTTGGGAAGAAGGCCTGTTAGGATTTCAGCCTAGGACTAGGGAAAAGTTCTACTCCAGGACCTGGAGACAATACAAGTCGAAAAATAACTGGTCAACACCCACCACCACACACAGCACAACACTTACAGTGCCCAGCTTTGACCAAAGAGTCAGTTCCAAGTCCCCATCCAGCAGTCCTCCTTCTTGCTCTTCTCCTTTTCTTCCATCTGGGTTTGAAACTCATTGATCACATCCTGTTACCTGAGATTGACTTTCTCACCTTCAACTGGAGAAACCAGAAGTCCATCTTCAGTCTTATCTACTGTGAGTCCCTCTCTCCTTGTGAACCGTTGCTATGCATTTTGTGACATGTGTAATATTAATTGAGCATATCTAGATGATTTTACTGAATGAGTCTGTGTCATGTCACTCTGTTCGCCTCTGCAATGGTTCATTGTTTTCAACAGAGAAACAGACCATTTTCCATTCTGTCTATCTAGAGTTTTCGTTGTCGTGGTGTACTTTCCCTATAGAATCCATATGACTCCAACTTGATGATGAATCTGAATGCCACGAGAAGTTGCTACATGTCATCATGGTGATTTTTAAACAGAATTCAATGTAAATTTAAATTCACCAATTTAAATTTGAACATAGACCAATCTCATATCTGATGCCTCTAAAAACAAAAGTGTGAATACTTATAACACATTTCTTAAAAATAAAACCCTGAATTCAAATATGTGTCTAGAGTGTGTGAAGTATTGATCAATTTGTCTAATGCAGGACAACAGTAATTCTGGCTTATGATTAGTAGAAATTATTTCTTGTAATTTCTCACAGTAAACTGACAACCAGCCTAATCCTCAATTAGGCCTTGAGGTGGATGGATAGTCAGAGAGTCAACTTATCAAGACGATGTGGTAACTGCTGTGTAAAAATCTATTCATATGTAAGTATTGACACAACTATAAACACCCAAGTATTAAAAGGTCCCATAGATGTTCCTTGGAGATTGTTTTCCCAGTAAAATGTTCCCTCAGACTGTCTTGAAAACAAGTTTCTTAACACATTCACCATAAGAGGGTGATTTAAGGGAGCACTGATTGTAAAGGTCAAATAAAGTGCCTTATCTCTTCTCAGGAAATATTGAGTTATCTCAGCTTCAATGTTGCTTGAGCTGTAACACACACTATAGAATACAAGCTAATTGCGTCAGTGTTTCAACCCTCCAAGCAGTACAGATGTTATGCAAATGGTTTAGTGCTCATTTTCAGAAAGTAAACAATTGTGGCAAATTTTGCAAGGGTATTTTCTTTTTTGCACTAGCTCTAAACTTTCTAAAATTGGTGCTAGCTGCAGTGTTAGCACTCAAATAAGCTGGGGGTTTTGTGGCACAAATTCCAGGGCCCCCACCCCCCCCCAAAAAAAATAAGACCAACTGTAGAATGGATTCTTTAAGTTTACTTGTAAATTTTTTCTACATTAAACACTAACATGAGGTGAAATGAACTATTAGCATTGTGCTGGCACCATAATCTGATGGTATATATCATTGCTAGCCACAGACTAACAGGGTGTGTCAGGTGGAATCTGAGTAAGTGTAAGCTATAAGCGAGGACTTTGTTCCTTCACATGAAATCTGTACATAGTAAGCAGGGATTATGTTGGGCTACTAATCAAAAGGACAGTAGTCCTAAACTGCTGGGTGCTCTTTGAGAGCAAAATAAGACTTTCTATTCCCATTAAAGAGTTACAGTGTCTCAAGACCTACAGGGGAAGTCTGGGAAATTCCTGTCCTAGTGGGATGCTCTAGTTGGAAATCAACTGGATGGAAGTGAGTTTGGTTTTAAGCATTGTGAAACTCTTACAGTTCTACATGTAGTTTGTGTCAAGGTGAAAATAAATTTTGAAAAAAATCAATGGAATTAACAGTAAATATTTGACAGGCAGACTCTGAAATTCAGCAGCTATTTAATTGGTATTCGTTTTTCATCCACCATGTGCTGACTCAGATATGTGAATGCATATAGACTCCTACAATAAGGGTAAGTGCTTGACTAATCGAAAGGTTGGGTGGTTGAATCCACCCAGGTTCCTCAGAAGAAAAGCCAGGGGATGCTCTTTAGAAATTCCCATCAGCAAAGGCCTTCTTCTGGGCAATTCTAATATGAAACACATGAGTTACCATGGGGTGAGATTGCATTGCTTTTTACCATAGGAGGGTAGGGTGTTGAATTTTGTGAATTGTATGAATTTTGAAAATTGTGTGCTCATTTCCTATTACAGTCATAACAGATTATGAATTTTCATTGATCTAAAATCCCACCATGAAGTTTTGCTGGTGACTGCTCATGCACTTAGTTGGCTGAAGGAAAGGCTGACAGTTCAAACACCTGCAGCAATTTTGAGGGAGGAAAAAATATCCTGCCACTTAAGTCCAGAAGATCACAATCTAGGAGAGTGTGTGCTGGATACACGGGGTGCCTATGAGCCCATTAATGTGATGACCCCGCTCAAAGACTGCCTGGCACTGATACTCAACAGTTCTAAAACCAAGATGTTGACAAGGTTCAGTCCTTTGGGGAAGAATATATTTTGTTTCCTTTCTAGTGACCAGAGGCCGTCCATATTCCTTAGCTTAATGTCTCTTCCTCCATCTTCAAAATCAGCAGTCTCTCACTGGAGTGAAGTTCATTCGGACTCACAATGATCACACAGAACACAGTAGAGTTGCCCCAAGGGTTTCTGAGTCTGTAAATATTTATTGGAGTAGAAAATCTTAACATTCCTCCTTGGAGGGGCTAGTCATTTAAAGCTGCCGACCGTGGAATTAGCAACCCAATGTCTAGCCCACGATCATTTCCCAAGCTTACTTTCTCCCTGACTTGCTTTTCTACCTTCTTACTGGGTCTCTAACTCCGAGTCACTAGAGTTTTTTCCCTTTTAAAAATCATTGTTATGACAGATAATTGATCTCAATGGTGTATCTCAGGCACACCTATAGAGCTTCTTTTTTTTATGTGTTTGGTCACACAGCTTTATGGAAAATAAATGTCTAACTAGGGCCCCGGATACAACCTTGTTTCAGTAAACCTTTGTAGATACCTATCATTGAGGCAGGAACCTTGAGATGAGGTCACTCTGGACCAGGGTTGACCCTAATTCTAATATTACAGAGACAGAAAGGGAGATGACACAAGACCACACAGGAGAACGCCATGTGAAGGACGAGGCGGAGATGAGAGGGATGCAGCTGGAGGCCAAGGAATTCCTGGAAGTCTGAAGAGAGAAAGGGAGGCATAGGCATTTCTCCTTCAGAACCTCTGAAAGAAAGCACTTAGCAACACTTTCTTCTCAAACTCCCCTCCCCACTAGAGCTGTGTGGGAAAATACAGTGGTTATAAGCCAGGCAGTTTGAGGTAGCTTGTCAAGAGCCCTTTCCATTTTAACCATGTGCCTCAGCCACCTCTTGGCCAGTGCTGACTTGGGTATTATAACAGGTTACAGCAGAGCTTCCTGACTGAACTGAACTAAGAAGAAAATGTGGAACCTGCCTCCAAACCAAAATTGCCCAATGAAACCCAATAGATTCTGATGACCTGATCATCACAGGGAGGGCACAGGATTCATTTTATCCCCCATGGGCACCGGGAGGCGACAGCTGACTCAGTGATGGTTGTTAAGGGAGATACAGATTCCGAGGATGTGAGTCAGCCTTTCTTTGGGGAGACCTTATTCTGTCTACCAGAGAGAACATAGCTTACCCACGTTGAGAAATCCGCCTCACATTAGGAAATTCTGTCTCACTCGATGCTTGAAGCAAAGTCTTAGCACCTCTTTCTACAATGGATAATGAATGAGATGATATCCAAGTGCAAAGAGGTTCAACTATCGTGTTATTCCCATGGGATAACTTCCGAACAAGTCAATGATGAACCACTCAGTGAATTATATATAAAAAAGTAATACTAGGACATGAGCTAGCCTGTTTCCTATGGTTTAGACATATTCTCTGCTCTCATATGGGTGTTGGCCCCTCACCCCTAAGTGCCGTAGAATTCACAGCAAGTGGTTGATGGGCTGAGCTTCTCTGAATAAAATCAGGCTGCTCACACTGGGTTTTCCTCATGAATCTGAGTGGAATTCACCCTAGGTGGGTGCCAATCACACTGGAATTACTTGGCTTACTAAGCGCATGTCTTAGAGACCAAGATGTTCAATAAGGATTCTATTGCCATTAGCGCTGGGACCCCAGGCACCACAGAATGGCACATGGTCAAGGCATGAATTATCCTCCCAGTCATCATATTTCAGCACAGTGTTGTAGCACTGTCTCCGTCCATATCATGGAGGGCCCCCCACCTTACCAAGCATGATAGATAGATATGCATATACAGATCTATGGTTATAGTATATATGCAAACACATATACCATATTGCATGTCTTGTATACTATATGTACATTATATATTCTAATATGGTACATACATAAAGGTACATTTGCTCCTATTTAATATAGTTATAAAGTTAAATGATATAAAAGAGCATGCACAAATATTTCTCCAAATAGCTATGGATCTCCCTTTGTTTTACCACAACCTCTATTTACATGTAAAAAATCTTCAATGCAGCAAAGAGATTTCATTAAATCTTCCTCGTGACTCACTGGCTTTGTTCTGTTTTGTTCACAGTTGTGGCTTGCCACTGCCATGGTAATGAGGTTAGGGTTCTGTTAAAACCTTGGTATGGACTATTTGAATATTATTGCATTATATATGGTGCTGGTGGAGGTCACTGCATACCATTGAGTCCTCTTGACTCACAGTGCTCCCCTGCAGCAGAGCAGAACCTGCCCCTTTCACAGGGGTTGCCTAGTTCATAACAAGAGCAAGATCGCAGTTATGAAGTAGCAGCAAAAATAATTTTGTGCTTGGGGGGTACCCACCACATGAGGAACTGTATGAGAGGACCCTGGCATTAGGAAGGTTGAGAACCACCATCTTAGAGTTTCCTGGGATACAATTTTTATCTGACAAGATTCCATGTCTTTTTTCCCTCTGAACTTTTCATTGTGCTGCCAGGAAGGATCATAAATTAATTTATTAGGAAATCCAACACTATGTATTTTATATACTCTCAAATAGCAAAAATGCATCTATTCTTTAAGTGTTGAATTTGAATAAGCACAAATAAAAATACAAAGCTACATTGTGATAAAAATACTCCAATGTTCACTTATCCAGTTTGCCAATAGTTCACCACAGGTGTTTTCAATTTAATCAGGTATCTTTTCAAACTACCAATTAAAGTTCTTGGTTGGATTTTAGCTATAATAAAGGAATGCTGGCTATTCCTGTAGCTACGCATGCCCCCAGACTGCCTTCTTCAAGTAGCGCTGAATGCATACAAAGGGAAGAGCATATATTTTCCCTGTTTGAGATCAGACAATTCAAGTAATTCAAACCAGCAAATATTTTGGCATTTTAAGATATAAATACCATAAAGAGATCTATCCTGAGAATTAAGTGTTAAATGAATGTAACTTGCAATTTTTGTCTATTTAAAATTTCCTTTTAGGAAAGCCAAATGATAACGTTCTCTGTAGATATCATTTCAGTTTAACTGGTACAAGAACAGATCAGAAGTTAGGACTAATTGAACTAAACAGATGCTTCCTTTCTCAGAAATGTTCTTTTGGTCAAGTAGGAATGCTCTCATTGAATGAGAAACTGGCAAATGGCTTCTGACCAAATCCTTCCGTTCTATATACTTCAAATAATACTTTGATTTTGGAAGAGATGTCCAGCTGAAGAATAAAATTGGAGAATGAACACTATTCTTAAGAAACAGAGAGTCAGAAAAACTAGAGAAACTTAATAAAATGAAAGGCAACAAAGTCTACAGCAACAACTCAAACATGTTCATGATCATGAAGGTGGTGCAGGACCGGGCAATATTTCCTTCTCTTTCTCATAAGGTCGCCATGATGCAAAGACAACTCAACGGCGATTAAGAACAACAGCAGCGTGGTTTCAACCATGAGCGCCAATGCAGACACAACCTCTCACTCTCTGACTCAGCATAGGAGCCCTAGGAAATCCGAGCAGCTGGGGTTTGAAACAGAGTGTCACCAGGATGGAGCATACATTAATGTATTAGTAAATCCATTCAGCTACTAAGTGAAAGGTCACCAGTTTGAAACCACCAGTTGCTCTCAGGGTGAAACACCAAGCTTTCTAATCCCTTAAAGAATTCCAGTCTCAGAAAAGCACGGAGCAGGCGGCATTGCTCCTCCACCCTATTGGGCACCTATGAATTGGGCCCCTAAGGAAGACCGTGGAAGATTGGGACCTATTAACTAGAATGTCCACAAAAGCATGACTGCCTGAAGAATAAACATACCTATTTTGAAAAAAATACAGGCTGATGATGGCTATGAGAGTGGAGACTCCTTTTGAATGAGTTCGAATCCACTGAAGGCAATAATTTGGTTTACACCATTATGGTTGATACTTGTCTAAGACTTTATGTCAGCACCTTGCCACTCCCACACAGCAATTTAATGTATTTTAAACCACCAATGATTAGCATAATGTTCCTTGAAAGAATAAAAACAATTTCAGGAATCAGCAGCTTCCCTATTAGAATACTGAGCACCTGATCATACTGGGCATGTTCAAAGCAGTAGTGAGCCTCTAGAAACACGGAAGACACCTAGTAGAAAATAATTACTCTTAAGTATGTTTTGAAGCAGCATTGTTATTTCCTGGCATGATGCTATTATTATCACTGATTGAAATAAAATGTTTTTAATTACATACCAATTTCTTAAAAACACTTCTAGTTGTGTGCATGTTTTAGGCTAATGAAAGTCATCATGAAAGGAAGTGCATCTGTGCTGAACTATTATAATTATTAATCATTTCAAGGTGGATATGAATAACACTCAAAGACATTTTTTTCTGAGTGTAGAATAAGGAATGTGCAATGTACACAAAACTGCTCTTTTGATTAGGGCCTTTCAAGCTTGTCCTCACTCTCCATAGTCCTTTGTAAAACAGAAAACAGCACTACCTAGTCATGTACCATTCTTCCAAATGTTCTGAGGTCTCAGTTCATTTTAGCCACTGTATCGATTTATCCCATTGAGAGCCTGCCTAATTTTCACTAATCTACTAACCTTCTACTTTACCAAGTGTGCTGTCCTTCTCCAGAGACTGGTCCCACTTGATAGCATGTCCAAATTTACGAGATAAATTGTTTCTCAACTCAAAGAAGCTCTCAGACTGTATTTGTTCCAAAATAGGTATGTTCATTTTTCAGGCAGTTTGTGGTGGGTTTCAAGCTTTTGCTGACATGCTAATTAACAGACTCCAATCTCCCCAGGTCTTCCTTAGTCATTATCCAGCTCTCACTGGCCTTTGAAGAAACTGAAAAGGACCTGCACCCTGGGCCTTAACATGACATATTTTTTCATCTCTAAAGAAGTCTTTTCCAGCAAAAATTCCCAATGCAATGCCTTCTTAGACTTTTAAACTGCTGCTTCCCTAGCTGTTGATGGTGGATCCAAGTGAAGTGAAGGGATCCAAGTGAAGGGGGGACTTCAACCCTTTCTCTGCTAATCACAATACAGCTTTCTGGGGTAGTTGAGAGGATTTTTTTCTCTTTCATTCTCTACATTCAGTGGCAAATCATACTAAAGGATGCATTTTTAAATAGTCAGCAAATGCTTCAAGCCTTCTTTGTTTACAGCAAGCAGGGGTGTGTCATCTGCATATGACCAAGGTGAGCTAATGAATCTTCCTTCAGTCCTGATGCCTGCCATGCTCTGCATATAGTCCAGGTTCTTGAATTATTTGCTTGGCATACAGATGGATGGATCTGGTGAAAAGATGCCACTCCAACACGGACCTTTCCACATCTTCAGGCATGGAATCGGCCCCTTGTTCTTGTCTTAAGCCTGCCTCTTGGTGTATGTCAGATTCCACATGAGCTTGATGAAGTGTTCTGGAATTCTCATTCTTTATGTCATCTTCTTCACAAAAGCATAGTCAACATAGACACACACAAATATAGTCACAGGTAAACATCTTTCCTTGCTGTCAGTTAAGAATCATTTGACACCTACAAAGCCAACCCTCTTTCCTCTTCTCTTTGAATTCAAAGAGAATTCATAGGATGTCGGCAAAAGTTTCTCTTCTTTTTCAGAACAAGAGGTTCTCTTCTTTTTCTGGCAGTTCTTGTTGATCTATCACTGTTGCTATGGTTGAATTCTCTTCTGCAAAATCTATCCTAATGGATTATCAATGATATTGCTTGTTGTCCTTTTGGACCATCTTTCATTAGAATGTGAACAAATAGGAATCATTTCTAGTCCAATGGCAAGTCTTCCACATGTCCTGTCCTAGATGAGTGAGTTTTCTAAGTGTGCACATAATTAGTGTGGGGTATTAGACTGACATCCTGTGAAATCCTGAAGTGCCTGACTAATGCCTTCCTCATAGCTTGGAATTTTCCCTTCAAAGCCATATGCTACTCCATGAAATGGTTAAACAACACTAACTCTTTTTGTTAGTGTGACATTGTGTATTTAATCTATCTTTTACATTTTGCACTAACTGTATCATTCAATGTTTTGTCAACAGGAACCTACAAGATCACAACTGGGATTTTCAAGTTATTTCAGTGTCTTCATCTTGAGACATTCTACGGGTGTGATTCCTTTTAGTTTTTCTAACTCTGCAAATTTCATTTTTATGCTTTACTTTGCCTTCTGGAGCCAACTGTTGAGATCTGTGCAGCACATTTGCTTCAACATTTCTTTTATTTGCTTTTGACACTCTGTAAGAAAGAGCTAGTTTCATAATCTCTTCTGACATCAGTTTTGTCCTTTCTTCCATCTTGTAGATATCATAAATGTTCTTCTCCTTTTTCCTTTTTCATGTCCCTGAGGTCATCTCAATATTTTTTTTGAGTTTTCTTCATTAGTTCCCAGTGTCTCAAATATATTCTTGGAATTGTCTCTAAATTCAGGTAGCAAATATTCAAGAGTGTCCTTTGGCTCTCATTATGGTCATTTGTTTCCATTTCCTTCAGTCTCAACTTGAACTTAAATACATAAAGTTGGTGGCCTGTTGGACACCTGGATTTCCTGGACTAATGGTGCTGGGCTTCTTTCACAGCATCATCCATCTGGTAAGGTCTTCCAATGTACTCGCCATTTTTCATGCAGAAAAGCTATTCATAATGAACAAGTTGTTTGGTCTTGCAAATTTCTCTCATATGGTCTCTGCCAATGTTTCTTTCTAGATGACCTGTTTTCTGGCTCCCAATCTCTCTATTATCTTGTTCAGAGCATTGTTAAATATTGAGCCATTTCCCTTTTGATATTATCATATAGAATAACAGAAAATAAAGACGCATGTAAGTAAGCGCTTCCATGAGGAGGGGGTGGTGCACTCTGGAATCTGCACCAGTTCATAGTGAGAACTTGTATTGAGAGAGTAGAATGCCCCCAGGAGATTTCCAAGAGAGAATGACAGAAACAGGAAAGTTGAAAGGGTATCGAGGTGATCAAGAACAAACTCAGTGTCTTTGAGTCCATTCCAAAAATAGTGACCCAGTAGGATAGAAAAGAACTGCCTCCTGGTGTTCTCAAAGCTTCAACAGACAAGAACAGCCTCATCTTTCTCATGCTGAGTGCTGCAGGGTTGAACTGCCAGTCTCTAGTTAGCGGTCAGAGGCTTCATTGTTGGACCTCCAGGGATCCTGATTAAGAATAAAAACCTGGGGGAGGAAGAAAGAAAAGGATAAACACCCACTTCCACTGAGTGGATCCTAACTCACCGAGACCCTACAGGCCAGAGCAGAACTCCCCCTTTGGGTTTCCAACACTTCCCACCATTATGGAAGCAAATGGCCTCCATTGTCGCTCTCCAGGGGGCAGGTGGGTTTGACTCCCTGACTTTGTGGTGAACAGGTCAAGGTTTAACACACTATAGAGAATTGATGGAGAATGAAGAAGCAAAAGGACATGCCATACACTCAGAGCCCAAGGAGAATGAAGAGTCCGTGCTGCACAATAGACACAGGTGATTCCACGCTGCATGATGAACTTAAAGGACAGTAACAAAACCAAAAAAGCAACCTGACTTCTTAAAGTGTGTTCCTTCCTACCCATGTCATCTCCTGGTCTGATTGCCTTTTTTCAGACTTGTGTCTGTTAAAAAGTTGTCTGGAAATAGTGGCACACTGTTTTTCTGAGAACGTATTTAAAGCACGTGAACTGAGCCCAGGCGGATAGACGTTCCACGTTCAAACCACCAGCAGCTTCACACAACAAAGACTGGACTTTCTACTCCCCAAAAGAGAGGTTCAGAAACCCACAGGTGGTTGCTGTGAGTCAGCATTGGCTCAAAGCTAATAGGTTTGGTTTGATTATTCAAAATGTAAATGCTCGTGACCTCCATCCTACCTTGACTTAATGAGAAGCTTTGGGGTAGAGTCCAGCAATGGATTTCCTGCCCTTACAGAGTCTGTTGGATCATTTGCTCATTTACAGCTTCTCTCTATGAATGAGGTCCAGGTAATACTCCAGCACACTAACATTTCACAGCCATTCCCCACACCCAAACCACCACCATCTGTCCTTTTCTATTCATCATTCATTTTCCATCCAACAATCCAAATGCATCTAAATAGAATTCTGCCGGATATAAAACATTTTTACCCTCTACTCATCCTGCAATACGAAGAAATCTAGACATCAATCAACTTATGAGCCAGTGCGTTTTAAGAAAGCATCGAGTAAGTAAGCATGAAAGATATGTAAAATTCTCCAAAGGGTATCTTTTCATCTATTCAGCATTTCTACTGTTAGGCATGCTACGTTATATTTCTAATCTGCACCCTCTTCAACACTGCTCTGTCAAAAGTGTGGTGCTATCTTTGTTAAAACTACATCTGAAGATGGGCTGAGCTGTGGGCTTGGTGGTTCAAGTCCAGCGGCGGTTCTCAGGAGCAGCGCTGGGTACCTCCCACAACCATCAGAGGACAGTGATGCCAAAAAATAAAAAATTAAAACTATGTCTAAGGAGGTCAGTAATAGTTTAGGGTTCCCTGGCCCTTTAAAAATTAAGTACAAGTGTTTGGCACTTCTCAAACCTCCATATGACATGTTTTCTACCAACCTTTCCAACCTTTGCTCTGTGCTGTCCAGCTTATGATTCTGCCCACACACTTCACACTGTCATGTCCATAACTTTCTTCTTGCAGTGTCTACAAGTGTGTCTGGTCTAATTCTCATTTGACCTAAAAATGGCTGTTCCATTTAATGATGTCCTGTTTCCTAATTAAATGAAATCACTTATGTTCCCATCATTTAAATTTGATTCTCTCTTTTTGTCATATCTTTCCTTTTGAAGTCTTTTGGATCACTTTCTCATTTATAGCTTCTCTCTGTGAATGAGGTCCAATTGTCTTCAAGTCTGAAGCTGTTCTGGGGACAATTTGCATTCGTTGTTTTTCAGAGGCAAGAACCCCACCTGGATTTCTGCCATCCATTCATGGTAGATGTTTTTCAAATATGTATAATTGCACAAACATTGATAATTTCATTCTAACCTCTTTTAAGATGTCCAAATTCACAATAAGGTGCTTACGGAGTACAATATGGGTCTTAAGAACAAGAATTCAGTCATTTGATGATGGAAAAAAGACTGTTGACTAACTGATTATCATATAATTATCCTGACCATTTTACCTGTTGTAAACATCCTGTTGGTTTTCTTCTTGTTTTTGTTTCATCTTTTCCTTCTCTTCTAGTTTTTTTTCTTGTTGGCATGACTTAAAACCACTAGATTTTCAGAGAACAACATGAAATTGACACCTTCATTGGTGAATAAAATCCCTCTTAGAGACCACAGCAGACAATAAGCAAATTATTGCTGAGTTCTTGCACCTTAGGCACTGAGAAAAAAAATCAATTAATTTCCCCTATACTCAATCGCAAAAATGAAAACATCTTTCCTGAATGAGTTTGCTGATGAAGAATTCTATCTTGGTAAGTAGTGTTGATGTTTGGTTGTATTTTCTACAGAGAATTGGCTTTGATAGAAATAACCTGAACTGGGTGTGAAGGTGTCTCATTGCTGTTCTTTATCATCAGCTATCGCATGATCAGAAGGATGCTCTGTTGTTTATAAAGCCACAGCAGCATTTAAATATACCTAATGCATTGAAATAATTCCCCTTTCTGGATAGAAGACAAAATGGCACAGCATCCTTTAACTGCTAAGAGTGAATCACTTCAACAGATTGATGTCGAGCACTTCTAACAAATATCAAGCAAGCATAAGCTTCTCTTTGCTTTTATCAATGACAACAGACAACTAAAGAGACCCTATAGTCAGACCCAAGCAACAGAAGAGTCTGATATTAGATTACACAGTTTGTGAAAAGTAAAGCATTAGTGTACTATAAACTCCCAGGAGTAGAAATTAAAAAAAATATATCCAAATCATCCAGCACTGCATCCAGTTACTGGCAAAGGTACCAAATGACTGAGATGAAACCAACCTAGCTGACTTTTTCTAATATGACATGGGTTACACAGATTGCTTGAATTTGAATTGTGTCCACATAATTTATCCACAATGACTTCCCTTCAGAATTCATTTATATTTTCATATGGCTGCCATCGCAAATCAACCACACTCAATGTCACCGAGTACTACTGCCTGATGGCACCTTCTAGGACAGAGAAGAACTGTTGTTCTGGGGTTTCAAGGCTGTAATTTCTGTGGCAGCAAAAAGCCTCATCTTTTCCCTGAAGGGTAGCTGCTGATTTTGTGGTTAGCAGCCAAATATTCTATGTATAAGCCACTACACCAACAGGGTTCTTGCCAACCACTCTTCAGGAGCAAGCTGAGACTGTCTGCTCCTGTAAAGGGGGGCAGTCCAGAAACCCAAAGTGGAGAGCTCTGCCCTCTCCTAGAGGGCCACTGTGAGGAAGATTTTGCTGTATGGCAGCAATGTTTCTTCTTTCTTTCGTTTGTTGTTGTTATGAGTGTCCAGAATAATAACTATATAAGCTGGGTGGTTTACAGCAACAGCACTTGGTTTCCTCACAGCTCAGGGAGCAGAAATCTGAAAGGAAACTGTTGGTAGCTTTAGCTCATTTGCAAGTCTGAGGGAGAAAGTCCCCCAGGCCTGTCCCATCTTTGATCTGGCCAGTAAACCTTCATGTCCCCGAGCTTGTAGAGGCAACATGTCAATCTGCACAGTCCTCTTCTCCTGGCCTCCCTTCTAGGTACATCACTCTGAGTTCTTTCCTCTTGCCTCAGATGAAGTGCCTACTCTAAGATATAGGACCTTGTCTTAATAAATCATTTTGTTGATAATCTATTTCCAAATTGTGTTCAGAGGCTACAAGTATTTTAGAGGGATACTATACCACCCAGGATTCTTAGAAACCCTTGATTGTCAAATATATAGGAACCCCTCGCTATAATGTTCAGATATTTGCTTCTGAAATTGATCCTAGCTTGAGTATTCGCTCTCCCATGTCGGCACCTACAGGTGAGAGCAAACCTTGGAATCAAGTGAATGGAAGACGCTGTAGGACAAGTTGCAGCCATGCACCCATGATTCACCTAATGGGATTTCATCTTGTCCTTGTGGTTTTAAATTACCAGTTTTATCACTCCGCCACTTTTTAAAGAAAAGTGAAGTCTTGTACCAAATGTAAAATCCTGAGGACATTCCTGTGAGCTTACAAAGCCTAGAGAAGCTTCACTTTAAAATAAAATAAAAAAAGGTCTAATAGAGGAACTTTCTGAGCAAGGTCTGTGCTTAAAGAGCATCAGCTTAAGGCTGAGCCCTGGGGGCGTAGTGGTTGAGTGCGGGACTGTGGCCCATGGCTTGGTAGTTCAAATCCAGCAGCAGCTCTCCAGGAGCAAGGCTGCATAGCTCCCACGACCACCAGAGGACAGTGATGCCCCCCTCACAAAATAAAAACAAAAATAATAAAAGAGCATCGGCTTAGTCGTGTACATATTCTTCTAGTGTTTTGCTGATTTTGAAGTTTCTTGCCAACTTTGGAGAGAGAATCCATATCTCATGAGGACTATCTATGAGCATATCATTCATCTGGCAAATGGTGTGGGGATTTCAAAGATCTGAAAGGCTAAGTGATAGGACAGAGAGATGACGAGAAAGACTGAGTTTCAAATCTGCATTACCTGCAAGACCTAGTTTCAAATATCCATAACCACACAGTTTTCAGGAAGTTATTTAATATCTAGATGAGGAGACTTTTTACACAAGAAGAAAAAAAATCTATAAATAAGACTGCTTGATCACTGGCAATATCATACACATTTATTTAACAGTTTTCTTAGCATATAATTCACATACCATGCAATTCAATAGTTTAAATATATTGCAAAGATGTGGGCAATCATCACCAAAATTAATGTTTTCTTCATTCCTGTATTATTAAAAAAAAAAAAGACACCTCACTGTCAGCGAGTCCATTCTGACTCACGGAGACCTGGTTGGGTATGGTGGAGCTGCCCTTTTGGGTTTCTGAGACTGCAACTTTTGTCAGGAACATAAAGCTTTAGCTTTTGTCCCTCAGAACAGCTGGTGGTTTTGAACTGTTGGATCTGTAGTTAGCAGTCCAATGGGCAACCTCTACCAACCATGACTCCAGGGTTTCCCACTCATTGCCAAAGTCCCTGCCATCATCTAAGAAACTGTCATTCTAATTACTGCCTCTAAGAGTTACCAATCCTAGATTGCATCTAAAGGATGCAAAAACCAACAAAAACCAACAAAACCAACAAACCAACAGAATAACACGCACAAAAACAACCTTTTATCTAAAACAGAGCTGAAAAGAGGATGCTAAAACAACTTAAAATAAGATCAAAAGGGAAAAGAAATGATAATAATTTAAATTTTAACTTAACTTTATCTGCAATAATCCACTTTCCAATGCACTTATTCTGAAAACAAAATTATTGCCACCCCTGGCCCATGGTCTGGGATAATTCAATGAAGAGTTCATCCTCTTGAGGACTCTGCAAGTGGATTTGGGGATTTCACTGTCATCCCTACCCTTCTGGAAAATACAGACCATAAACATTCAGGAGGTGCTTACTGATTCCTCCAGAGGAGTCCCGACCACCCAACACTGACACAGTCAGCTGATGACTGAAAAGTGGGCTGTTCCAACACCCTCAGGCACAACTTGGAAGAACTATCTGATACCATGTTCTGCAAAAATTCAAACTTCAACTCACTGCAACTAAGTTGATTCAAACATGTCGAGATTCCACTGGACAGGGTAGAAGCACATCTGTGGCTTTTTGAGACTGCCAACTCTGCTAAGTAGAAACTCTCATATTTCTTTAGAGGAGTGGTTGGTAGATTTGAATGATTGATCTTGCAGTTTGCAGTCCTGCTATCCAACTAGGAAGAGCCTGCTGTGCTCCTAAGAGTCCTAGGATTATAGCATAGAAAATTCTCTAGAAACATCACATGGGGTTGTATGAGTCACAAATATCTCACTAGTCCTGAAGACAACCTTGATTTATTGAGATTATCCTGAAGTAAAAGTTTTCATTCTTTAAATACAAAGTTACCATGAGCAGGAATTGGCTTTATGGCAAAAAAAAAAAAACATGGTTGATTTTATCTAGACTTATTCTGGTTTTTGTTGTTATAGCTGTTGTTTTTATGTGCTTGCTTGCTTTGCTTTATTTCTAAAGGAACTTAGTGACACTCTAACACAAGTTTGACATGTAGTACACGGAATTAATTACAGCATGCTGTTTTCCCTCAAAATGGGTTCAGTAAGGGTCTTAAAGGGTTCAGTCTTTGTAGTTACAACCTAGATATGTTGGCAGCTTATTTAAAAAGGGTTTGCATTGATAATATATTTGATATGAAAAAAAAAGAAAAAAAATAGAAAAAAAGGGCTGAGCCCCGGTCGTGTAGTGGTTGTGCGCGGGACTACGGCCCACTGGGATGGAGGTTCAATTCCAGCAGTGGGGCTGGGCCTCCTACTCCCACCACCCGAGAGCAGTGATGCCCTCCCCCCACAAAAAAAATAGAAAAATATTTGATATGACATTCTGTATAAAAACACTGACTAAAGTCAGTCATTGCTAAGTAAATCAGTAGTTGGTGCTTCTCAACTCCTTGGTGAATTTTCACATAAGGATTTTAGTGTTTTAAAGACATGTGAAAAAACTGGGATGTTGTTTCATATTGGAAATTTATAGACCAATTGTGATATCTGAAAATTGACTATTCTGTGTATGTTCAGGAACTTATAAGGAGCTGAGGAATGGCAGTTATTTGTATGACTGTTTGACTCAGATGTGAGTGATAAATGAAGAAAGGTTAGTACATCCACTGATCTCTACACATTATAATGGAAAATTATTGAATTATTTTATTCTTAGAAAGTCTGATAAAGATTGAAGGTAAAATTTTCTGTGCTGCCTATATCTGTCTAAACATGAAAATACAATTACTGGTCAGGGTTATCCACTGAATTGAGAGATAAGTTGTGTTTGCATATAATCAAATTAGAGCAATTGTTTGTGTGTGTTTTAATCTGATTGGGGTACATGTGATTTTCTCTTTTAATTACCAAATTCATGAGGGCAATTTTATTAATCCTACTCGGGGAGGGGGAGTGGAGAGAGAGAGAGAGAGAGAGAGAGAGAGAGAGAGAGAGAATTGTTGAATTGTTGTTGCTTAATCTGGCAGGGATTCACAGGTCGGTCTCCTTCCATGTCTGGCAGAATGAAACAGAAAGCACTATTTAGAAAATATAAGGGGTTATCGAGATTAGTATTATTAAGCGACTATCATACGCTGACACAGCTTTCATTTAAGTGTGCAGAATAAATGAATAGCTCGCTTCTGTTACTTAGAGTCAGCTGGGCTTTTATTTGATCATCTGATTGCCTGTAATAAACTAGGGTTTATTCAAATAGAGTGAGCTTGCTCTTGTCTTTTTAAAGCTGAATTAGGCAGCATTTTAACCACAAGTGAAATCGTGGAGATTTTGCATCTACACGGCTCTGCCTTCATTAGTGGGGAGATGGGGTGCCAACTGAGGACAGAGATGAGCATAGGCTGATGGATTTAGGATCTCCCATCTCTTTTGTTTCCCTTTAAAAGGGAGAGCTGGCATTTGCATTATGGCAGTGTTCACAGTTGAAACAACTTCAGGCTCCACTTACATGATAATTTCATAATTATTCTACTGAACCCATAATAAAGAAGTGTCCTCCTTAGGTCCTCCCCAAAAAGGCAAGGCTGTGCATTATTGGGAATACGTTGGACACATTGAAGAGTTCCATAACTGTGATGAGTTGACCATTCAGCAACTTTCACATCCATTGGCTGCATGTACACTTTGTTTGACAGAAATCACTGATTCACCTACCAAGACAAGTCAAACCCATACAGGGTTATAACCAGGTCAGTATCAAGAGAATGCTACTCCTCAAAGAGCTACCCTGATGGTGCATGTCAAATTTTTGATTGACATCTAATAAGCAAATATCTGATCAGAATTCAAATTATTCTCTGTGTTAACCCCTTAGCATATTTGGAGTGATTCCTTTTATGAATCATTTTTAAAGGAATCATTATGTGCTGATTTAAAGTCATAAAACAAAGAAGAATGAAAATAAATGTAAGGTGGTTGTTTGTAGTAGATACACTGATGATTCCTTAATCCGTTTGTTGTTTTTCATTTATGCTGTCTTTCATTGGCTTCTTGGCGACACCTGGCCCTGGCTTTGCCCAGTGTGTGGTATATTCTTTCACCAGACACATTCAATCTCTTGCTAAGCAAATCCTCCAAGTAGCTGGAGTATATGAAGGAGCACGTGACTTCAGGATTGGAGGAACTCATATTAACTATATACTTGCTGGAGATGAAAATAACTTGTAGCACTCGCTGATAAAGATTAAGAACTACAGCATTCAGTGGGTGGGGTGGGGCTTTACATTGCAATTCAATGTGAAGAAAACCAAAACCTTCATAACTGAACCGATGGGAAACATCATGATAAATGGAGGAAAAATTGATGTGTCAAGAGTTTCATTTTGCATTTAGTCACTAAATGTTCCCATGGAAGCAGCAGTCAAGAAGTTATCAAACGAATTGCATTGGTCTTATCTGTGGCACAAGACTTATTTTAAGGTTGAAGATCAAGGGTGTCTTTGAGATTCAAGCTTTCCTGACCAAAGCCATGGTATTTCTGATCACTTCATATAAGTGTGAAAGTTGGACAATGAATGAGAAAGATTGTAGAAAGAATGGGCATATTTGAATTACAACATTAGGCAAAGAATATTGAAAGTGTGGTGGACTGTCAGAAGAACCAATGAATTTTTTCTGGAAAGAAATCCAGCCAGGATGCTCCTCAAAAGCAGATATAAAGACTTTGTTTCAAATACTTTGGACATGTTATCAAGAGAAACGAGTCCCTGGAAAGGGAAATTATGCTCAGTAAAATAATGCCTACAAGGAGATGTATTGGCAAAGTGGCTACAATATCGAGCTGAAAAGTGGTAGTGTTTATGCAGCTGGCACATGATCGGGAAGAATGTCCTTCTGTTGTCCACAGGACCATTAGAAATGAAACCTGATGGATGTGTGAGCGCCCATCAACAGCAAAATGGTGATGAAAATAATGATGTGTCCTTGCCTAGTGCTTGACCTTGCCCAGCCTTGGACAATGATATCAATAAGCCATCCCAGTCTATTAGAGTTCATGTTAGCACAGAGGTAAAATCAAGGTGGAAAAACACTTTACATAGGGATATATTTTAGATTATCGATAATCAGATAATGGTATTAGTATTTGATAACAGATATTCAGGAGACCAACCAAAAATATTGCCTAAATAGACATCTATATCCATAGCCTCTTGGGAGGTCCCAAATTCTGTTTCCTCCCCATAAATTAATGAGTCACTTATTTCTCAATGATAAAAATTTTCCAAAGCAGAAGCAGACTAGAAAGGTCCAGCCCACTGTAAGTGTGTGGGTTCTGGTTCATCACAAGCCCAGCAGAGAGAGTAGAAGTGCTCCTGTGGAGTTCTGAGAAGGGCTCTCAAAGGGAGTAGAAAGTCTCTCATTTTGAAAGGCTAACCTCCTGGTTAGCAGCCCAACATATCATCACTCTGGGACGAGGGTTCCTAAAATGAAGATAGCATGTTATAAGATGCACTATTGTAACATAGATTATTATATATTGGGTATTGAACATATGTAACAAAGTTTTATAATTATTCATTCATTGTCACATAAGAGATAAAGATATCATTCACAAGTATTTTGAACTAAGTAAATTTTCCATTAAGCCAACAGAATTAGTTTGTCATTAGCTAAAAACATAGCTTTCAGTGGTCCAACATTGATTTCTTGCAAAATACAGTAAACAACTCGATCTTCCTATTCAACTTAGGGATTTTAAAAGAGTTGTTCAGACAAGGCAATCTGATTATCTATCTGTGCACGTGATAATCAAGTTATCTTTTTCTGGCAATAGTGTGCTAAAATGACCAATTCAAATTAAACACTTCCCTTATTTATTTTTTTGATTGTTTGTTTTTGGGGTGGGGGCATCACTGCCCTCAGGCGGTGGGAGTAAGAGGCCCAGCCTTTGCTCCGTGGAGCTGGAATCAAACCTCCATCTCAGTGGGCCGCAGTCCCGCGCACAACCACTACACCACCGAGGCTCAGCCCCTTCCTTATTTATTATAACAAAATTAGGCTATCATTATGTTTACAAAATGAAGGAAGGAATGTGTAGGTGTAAGTAAACTTAATTTCATATGACAGACAAAGCCATGTATTTTCCACATTTATGTTAAAAATTATGACCCAATTCATTATAAACTACAGTACAAACACATTTTATTTTATTCTCCAAGTGAACAAAGGCTTATTGCATGCAAATTATTCTTTATCCAAGTTGAGAAAGAAGACGTGAGCACGATGTAGGATAAGGACGTTTGTGGCCGATTCCAATCAGCCTTCATTGGAAGGTCTTCTCGGACTCCTCGGTGGAGCAGCTTGTTTTCAGAGTGGTGTTGCTGAAACAAATGCTGTATGAAAACATGTTCTGCTGGACATTTATCTTTATTTCCTAAAACCGGTGTCTGGTGTCAGAGTTTAAGAAGCGGTCTATAACAGAACATGTGTCATTCCTTACAGATGTAGCTAAAATGTGGTACAGAGAAGTAGCAAAAGAAAACAAGTAATGAGTGATTTTCCTCTTTTATAAAGTAACATTGGTACTGAAGGCTACCCTCCTGGATCTTTATCAGCAAGGGCTTCAAACTCAAAAGTAAGGAAGACTAAAACCCTCGCAGCTGGACCAAGAGGTAACATCAAAATAAACAGAGAAGAAGTTGAAGTTGTCAAGGGATTTGGCTTACTTGGGTCCACAATCAAGGCTCATGGAAGCAGCCATCAAGAGTTCAGAAGTAAGGCCGGAGTACTCCTTAGAGGCCAGCATCAAAAGTTTTTGTCTAACATACTTTTTAAAAATCATTAGAAGAGTTCCCGGGGAAAGACATCATGTTGGTCAAGTGGAAAGTCAGTTGAACAAGAGTAAGGCCTTCAGTGATCTGGATTGAAGCAGGGCCTGCGTGAATGAGATCGGGCACAGTAACAATGTGAGCATAGTGCAAACCCAGGCATGGTTTCCTTCTCTAGTGCATAGAGTGGTCATGGGTTGGAGCTAACTCAAAGCACTAACATCAGTGACAACAGCATAAAGGAAAAGATTGTCTAGATTAAAAAACTGTCCACACATTCTCAGTGAAAAACAATTAACGACAGAGATTTTTACTAAATGACTGTTCCTTAGCTACAATAGAAAACATTGAAAATGAGTGACATAAAGGACTACCACTAGTCAGTCAGTTTGCACCGTGTCACAACTGGAGGTGTGCCATGGGCATTTCGAATACCACCCAGTTCACTCCTGCTGGGCAGGTTCCAGTGCTCCTTCCAGTCTAAAACAAACTACGATAAAGTGGAATCTGGTCATCTATGTGCAGAAAAGCGAAACAGAAACTGGTCTGAGAAGATCATAGAACTAGCAGAGAAATATTGCTACAATGCAAGACGATGAGCACCTCAGCTTAGAAGGCACACCAACTCCAGTTAGGGCACAGACTAGAGGCAACCTTAATGAGGTCAATACAGTCCATATCTCAGAACACCCATTTGCTTATCTGGCATAATGAAATGTGAGAAGAATGAGCTCCAAAAAATTATTAACTATCAATAATCTGATTTTGAATTTGCAAAAGACGAGTCTAGGAAAACTGGAATTTATCTCCAATGAAATAGAATTCATAAGATCAATGTCCCAGGCAATCATGAACCAAAATGGACTGCTAGTCTATGACTAATGATCATTTTCAATCAGGCAGCCATGGAGTCTACTGTGACAGAATGGCACACATTAGAGGAGTCATGCCACATTCAAGTTCCATCCTGAGGGTAGCATTGTGTAAGACAAGATCATATCCATATAGCTACAATAGAAATGTGTTCAGGACTAGAATTAAAATTTACCCTCAGCCACTAAAGCCAATGAAGAAGAAATGGAAAAATTACACCTCTTTCTTAAACTGGTAATCAAACATGCACTCAGATAAGTACTAGCGATTGAAATGGGAAAGTTGGAAAGAAAGAGTGGAGAATCAGGATTTGGAAACAAAGCCTTAGTGACAGAGATGAAGTCAGAGATTGCATGAAACACTTCTGATGATCAATGATTTATTCACTGAAAATGCCCTTCTTCCCCAACAACACAGAAAGTGATGATTATAACTCGGAACTCATTCAAATTGACTCCCTTGGTGGGAAGAGAAATGGTGAAGCTCAGCTCCTCAGCCAACACAAGGCCAGGGATCACAGAAAACCAATCCAAACAGAAGTTCCTCTGCTGGAATACACCTTCAAATGTAAGCTTTGGCAGCTCTTAGAAGGCAATGATTGAATTCATTGCCTCTGCTTCTCCCTGCTTCCCAATAAGTAAGGTTGCTTTGTAAGGTGGCCTGGTGGCACAGTAGTTAGGTCAGGGGTCCTCACACTTTTTAAACAGGGGGCCAGTTCACTTACCCTCAGACCATTGGAGACCTGGACTACAGATTTAAGAAAACAAACAATAAGCAAAGAACTATGAACAAATTCACTGGGGCCCTGGATGAATTGGCTGCTAAGCAAGACAGGCAGTAGCAGCAAAAACACCTGAGAGCCAGATAAATGTCCCTGGTGGGCCACATGTAGCCCCCTGGGTTAGGTGATGAGCTGTGGTCCACGTGGTCATCAGTTCAAAACTACCATCAGCTCTATGGGAGAAAGACTGTTCTATGAGTCATAATTGACTTTATGGCAGTGAACTTGAGAAGGGAGTTTTGCAAAAAAAGAAATCCTCAGCTAAAGCTGAAGAGGGCAATTCCCTGTGAGGCATGCTGCTGTGAGCTGCATTCCACCCACCGAGATGGATGGGCAGCATCTTGGGAACAACTGAGTAGTGCTTTTACAGTGCCCACCAACACCCATATCATGTCACAGCCACCCAAAGTTACATTAATTGATTTCACTATTGATTACTTTCCCAGAAAATGTGCAGTTATTCCATTATTTCTTAACTCTTTTGGGTCAATATTTCATTTCTGCATTTTGCTAAGTGCTTACCTTATCTGTCTGTGTTCTTCTCAAACTAACATTACTGTTTGTCCAATGTTATAGGTGCAATTCTTATTACTTTGTAACTTATTCATATAATTTTATTTTGATAATTGTACTCAAAATAAATTGGTTCTTAATTTATTGGGATAAATTAAATTCATTCATCCCAGGAAAGAGACAATTATCTTATTAGTTAATTTTGGTTAACTACTTAGATAACTAATTATCTTAATTAGATAACTAATTAGCCAATTAGCAATTAATCCATCCATATATATTTCTCATTTTTTATAATTTTTGATATTTTTGTTCCTTTTAAAAATGTTCTGTTTTAAATTTCCCTTTAGTAGTGGTTCAGTATGACATGGACGAGTCAGAGAAAATGGAAATATATTTTCTACAAACAACATTCTGTCATTCAAATAACTATTATCTTTCTTTGATGTATATGCTCTAAAGACAAGACAAACACTCTCGTAAATTATGGACATAGAGCCTCGTTGACAGGGTTTAATCAGTCTCACAGAATGACAAAGCTCTGCTTTCTGACTCCTAGCCATCTGAGAAAGTTGTGGAAGACCTGAGGTTCACTATGACAGCAGACCAGCTGGCAAGAGAAAGGTCAGTTGGCACCCTATTCATAGCAACAGAACTGACCCCGCAGAGTTTCCGAAGCTGTGTCCTCTGTGGAAGAGGATATTCACATTTTTCTCCCAGGGACTCAGACTGTGAGTTCAGACTGCTATTTGACCAGTGGCTAAGCACCTACCCTTAAAACAGCCATGGCTCCTTCTGCAAAGGTACAATCCAGGGATAGAAACAACCATCATGGAGTGAAGCAAGTTTTAGAGTCAAGACAGGATGGCTCATGACTGGCAGATGAGAGGAGAAGTCAGGAGTTGAAGAAAGCTCTGAGATTCATGTGGCTGGGACAGAGGTGGCACCTTTCAAAGGTCAGAATTGGAGAAGGACTCAGGCTGGGTTCCACGCAGGTTGGGATACTAGTGAGAAACTCAAGGTGAGCTGTTTATTTTGAAATTGTCATCAATGGGAATCCATCAATAAAAGCAAGTAGGATGATCCAGGGAGATCAAGCTTAAACATACGAGAAAGGAAGATATGAGAAACACAAGCTTCGGGAACACAATCGTTTAAAGAATGGACAGAGAAAGACAATATGGAAAAGCAGATACAGAGTAAACTCCTAAGGCTGCATGCCGTGGTAGAGGAGAAAATGGAGATGAATATTCCAAAGAACCCAATCTCCTATCTTTATCCAATTTTTGAGATTGCTTGAGTAAATTGAGCATTAATATTGCAATTTGTGTATCTCAGAAGCTGTTGGATGTTCTAACCCTCAGTAGAGTAGACTTGAGAGAAAGTACTATGTACCATGTGACACAAACCCAGGGAATATAGCTTTAGCAGGTTTTTGGGTCCCTTATTCATAAGTATTAGAGTAGAAAATGACATTTTAAACATTGACATGTAAACATTTAAGTAAACAAAATCCTCAAGTAATAATTAATTGGTTCTTATAGTAGGAAGAATTTTCTTCATTTAAGAGCGAGAGAGGAAAATTCAATTAATATTTTTATTTCTCCACCTTGTATATTGAGCATATATTAAAAAAAACAATAAAACCAGGCTAGGGTGAAGCATGCCATAGTTTTAAAATGAAACATCTGTAATTGCAGGTTTTAGTTTAAAACGTACCAAAGTTGCACAACTTTTTGCAATATATTCAAGTCATTGAATTACATGTACTTGAAATAGATGCCAACAAAGCTATTAAAAATAAATAAGCTGGGACAATGAGCTAAACGTCTACCAACTTTTACTGAAAACCCTCAAGGTGGCTCCAAAAACACCAACAGCTCACGAGCACAATGGAAACGATAAAAATATTGCAATAATCTGAAAGGAAGTACAAGACCCGTGGGGCTGCACGGAGAATCACAATTGGCAGCTGACATGAGCTTTGCCAATCAGAGCAGATGGCATAGATATGCTTTGGTCCTCTGCCACATCCGCCCCCTGGTCAGAGACCAAAATCTATGCCAATGGAAAATTTGGAAGCTTCCTACTGACTTCACAGACCTTAATCTACCTGCTTTTCTGCCGCTAACCTCCTCTCACACACCTCTCATTAAGCATAATACACAATTTCAAAATGAGGAAGGAGAAGCTGGAACTAGTATGCTAAATTCTGCTCCATTTCGTGGAGCAGGTCCTCGGTAGAAATGCAGGTCATACAGTTGTGGTTTCCTGAGTCCTTTCATCACGGTGGCAGAAGCAGGGCTTTCTGAGACTGTTGTACCTTCATATCACAATGATAACTGCAGGGTCAGTGGTTCAACAACCCCAGTCTCTCCAGCAGGACAAGGATGGGTCTTTCTGACCCTGAAAAGATTTACAAGGGAGTATTACCCCCAGACCGGAAAAACTCCATGGGGTTGAGTTTCACAGTACACACACCCCGCCCCCAACTAGGTGAGCATCCAGCGACTCACTCTAAGCTAGAGAGCCCCATGGGAAGGTTCTCTTTGGTGACAGTGATATTTTTCATGAAAGCCATTTCTCTCTAGTCGTGTGTGTGTGTGTGTGTGTGTGTGTGTGTGATGGCCAATTCAAGAGAATAGCATACCAATGTGAAAAGGCTTCAGAAACCATTGTGATGTTGAATAGAGCTTACAAGGACAGCACTATGGCAAAACTCAGGTGGCCAGTGATTTTCTAGGTTGCATAACAGTGTGCAAGGACAAAAAAAGTCTGATTTGTGGCAGACAGGGATCTGGTTTTACCACCACAACAATGCACCGCTCACACAGCTTTCTCCCTGTGCTCCCAGTGTTTCCTCACAACAGCTTGCCTCTCTTGCACCAGGCATCTTACTCCCCTGACATCGCTACCTTTTTGTTCCCAAGAATGAGGAGGAGATGAAAGGACAGTGACTTAATGATGTAGATGAGGTGATGAAAATAAAAATGTGGAGGTGCTGTATCTCATCCAAACCGCTGGGTTTGACAAAACGTTTTCAAGAAAGGAAACACAGATTTGACAACTGTAGTAAGTGGAATGGAGAGTACTCTGAAGGAGACAAGGTTGTTACTTTAAAAAAATGCAAGGCACAGTGTTGAAAAAGCTTCTGCTTTTATTTGGGTCCCCCCTGACCGAGCTTTGGAATCACAAATGGACAGTGGCAGCCTGTAGAGTTGCTATGAATCTGAACCACCTGGGTGGCAGGGAGGGCTTTGATAACACTTAATTAGATAGAGGTGGCTTATGCATGGACTTCCTACTCCGGGAAGTGGGTCTAGGGACTCTGATCATCAACCTATTGCCTCCAAACCAAGAAGTGGACTTGGCTTGCCTCATTTCCCCTGTCTCCTAAGCAGATGGTATCTGAACATTCTGTTTGAAAGACAAATGCTCTAAAGAGGCTCCCACTTTAAGATGGTCTTCCTCACCTGTTGGCCTCGAGGCTCATGAAACTCTGTCTGCTTGCCGTGTGAAGGAGAAAGCCAAAGACTTCAGTCCAACTTTTTTTCTCTGATGCTGTCTGGGAAGGGTACCCAGTGGACATGGAGAATAAACAGGGCAGGCCATCCACATGTTCTTCCAGAAAAAATTCATGTAGCCAGAAATATTTTCATTCAAGAAAGATAAAGAGAATACAAATTCATTATGGGATTTTTAAAAAGCATTTCAGGGGAAGGGACATGGGGAAACATAGTTTTAGGATTCAGAATACAGACTTAATCTCCCAAAACGGTTGTCTGAAATCAAAACTGAAGTCGTCTAGTATCCTATGTACTGAAGGAGCCCTCGTGCTGGACTAATGAAGCACTGTGCTGCTAATCAAAGGCAGCGAGTTCAAATCCAACCAGCTGCTCAGTGAAAGGAAGATGTGGAAATCTGTTTCCAAAATATTGTAGTCTTGGAAACTCTATGGGCTAGTTCTATCCTGTCACTTAGGGTCACTTAGAGTCCGAATTGATGAGGAGAATGGATTTCTTTATTACAGGGTCCAGGTCTATCTACTGTTGGTTGTTCTTTTGTGCTGTTGAGTTGATTCTGCCAACATGGTTACTCAGCGCCCCTCCCATGGTGACATTCTTCTTCCCCATCCTCCTTTAGGGATTTCCAGTGCCATTATCCCACAAGTCCATAAAGGTCAGTACTTCATGGCTTTAAATTGTTGCCCCACCACCACCACCTCCACTGAAGGAGGTTGCCAGGCCATTCTTCTGAGGAACTCTGAATTTATCTGCCAAATTTTGCTCCTGGCAGTCAACAGGCAATGTGCTCCCCATTTGTACCACACCAGTTGAAGCACTGAGAACTAACTACTTAGAGGAACAAGATCAAAGTTGCATAGAGTCACTATCTGTCTTCTCTAATCTATGCCAGGTCTGTAGTGACATTCTACAAAGAAAGGAGAAAAAATAAAAACCAACACAATGAGGATGATTATGGATTCCACTCTGAACAGATGGACCTTTGACTATATGTAAATGTGACAATGCATATGTAAATGTCACTTCCTCCACCTGGTAGCTTTGTCCTCTCTTCTCAAAAGTCCTCAAATCTACTCCCATTCTCACAACACTTTCAGCAAAGGACTTTGCTTCAAGGATTAGTAAGATGATCCCCAGGAGGTAAGAACCCCTGATATTTTCTATCCCCAAACTAAAACTTGCCTGCATTTTGAAGAGTCCTTATTCCTTCTTGTTGTAGAAAAGAAGGCTCTTCACTCCTGCCCAACCCATGAATCACAGGGAGCAATACTACATCTCAGGGTGAGATGCCTATTTCCATGGCAGGTGACTGCCAATCTCCACAACTGATGTGTGAGCATTGCTGGAGTCTCTGAGGGGAAGGGTTGGGAAAAACAAGCCCTGCAATGTGCGGGGAATATCTGTGTATTATTAGAATGGTTCTTCGACCCAATAGGGGAGCATGAGTGTACCAGACTGGGCACTCTATAAAAGCCAAACCAGTGATACTTTTAAACATGTATATCTTAATTATAAATCTTTACATAGATAGGTAGATGTTAGAGAGACAGATCTATATCAAGAAGCTTGTAAGTCCAATTTCATTCAGATCCATGTGTCAGATATTAAGTTGGACTATTCTCCACTGTCAGACTCATGATGGGGCTGACAATTCAGGAAGCAGCAAGATTAAGTAGGAAAACCACCAGCTGGTGGATACAGAAGGGAAGGAATTCAAAATCAGCAAGTGAGGCTTATGTGTGTAGAGCCCATTAAATCCAATATTAGGTCATATGGCAGGCAGGTTGCTGATAGCTCCCAGGACCAATAGGCAATACGGCAGTGCATTGGCTTAAGTCCAAAGAATCAGGAGTCGAAATAGGTATAGGTTTCAGACAAACAAGAAACAGGCTAGCTTTCCAGAGTATCAACTTAC